>JAEIFT010000922.1:0-37548 GCA_018904225.1 Lordiphosa mommai
GAATATTCATGTCCTAAGATATCATTGTGATCTGTGGCAGAAGAACGTTTTCAGGTGAAAACGTGCCCTCTTCTGTAAAAACTCATTGTAATTCATGAGTTTTATCTATGAAGTAACGATGCCTTGCTTAAGGTTCACATTCGAAGTAAACTAAATCATTTTAAAACAAAAATCGACTTTATGGCTTGAATGAATATTGAGAAAATACTGATTTCAATTTGCTATAATTACGGCTTAAGAATATTATTATATATATTATATATATTATATTTTTAAATTAAAATATAACTGAATGATTAATACGTAGGTTGCTATATATATTTCTGGCCTAACCAATTGTCGACGCACTTTTTCCACTCCGATTGAAGCAACTCCAAAACATGGTTTTTCAACTCTTCAACAGCATCTTCTTACGACGAAAATCGTTGACCACGCATTTTTCCCTTGATGTGCGGGAATAAAAAGAAGTCATTGGGTGCCAAGTCAGGGCTGTACGGCGGATGACCCATCAATTCGACGTTTTGGGCGTTGAAAAAGACGCTGGTGTGAGCTAATGTGTGAGAGCTCGCATTGTCATGGCGCACATTGATCTGTCTTCTCTTGTTCGTTTTTCGAATTTCTCCGAAGACTTCAGGCAAACAAATTGTGGTGTACCAATCAAATTGACCGTCCTACGTTGCTCAAGCGGAACAGTCGCCACATGACCAGTTTTAGCGAAGAATCAGGCGACCATTTGCTTCGAAGTACTTCTGCCACGAACGACGGTCGATTGGTGTTTTGTGACGATCTTATAAACGTCTAAAGCCTTTTTTTGAGCGATTGTCAAATTGTGCAGGATCCAACGAGACCAAACCTTTTTTACGCCCAGGTGTTCGTGCAATATCGAATGTATTCTGGTGGAAGAAATGCACAAGGATGCCTCTATCTCACGGTATGTCACATGACGATCCAGCATTATCAGTTCAAGCACGGCACCAATGTTTTCGAGCACAACGACTGTTTTTGGACGACCTTCACGACCTTCGTCTTGGAGCGAGCGTCGCCCGCGATTGAATTTATTAAACCAATTTTTCACAGTGCTATAGGATGGTCCGTCATCGCCATACAAAGATTTAAGTTCATCGTTGCACTCTTGTCGTAATAATCCACGTCGAAAGTTGTGAAAAATTATTGCACGAAAATTTTCACGAGTTAATTCCATTTTTCTGCCGAGGTAAGTTTTTGATTAATCGTTAATCGATATCAAAAGTGGTCACACATGAAAGAGTTGTATGCAGCTTTTATCGATAAAACTTTTTTTGGGAAAAGGCCAATTGGTCCTAAAATGGCTAGAAGTGACCAAGGCTAGAAACTTAAATAGCAACCCACGGTTACTTTATCTTTCAACAAAGATTTATGGACAATCCCATTGTGGGAACGACTTAGGAAGACTCTCGATTTAATTCACGTCTCAGTAGATTCCGACTGTACAGGAAGACAGTCATTTATCGCATTCGACTTATTGGGACGCCATCGCTTTAGTTAGATTGTCTACATGATCATTCAATCCTAACTCGATTTGCATGGTGTAGTTCATATGCTTTTTTCGAGGCTGACAACGAATTTAACGATGATCGATGAATACCTTTTAGCAGCGCATGTTGGCTGCCACATATCTCTCTGGGGTGTGGTTCAGGGGCTGAGGCCATTGCCACCTGGAGTATCCCACTGACTTCCAGTCAAACAATGACGCCACTTGATTTCACAGAAATACGTACCGTGCACTCGGACCACAGAAACGATGCTAGCTTCCACTACGCAGGCAAAATTCTTGAGGATGATTAATCTGCTATGACTTTCGGCTTACGCTTCTGTGACAGGCTTACATTTTTATGCAAAATCCCAATTTAACGAGTAGCCAGTGACATTCGTAATAGAGTTGGGTTGTTCCGGAGTGAGTGAACAGAAAGGAGCCTTTTTCACTAAAAGGAACAAGTAAACATGTTCCTCTTCAATTGTTCTCTTTGGTTCAGTGACTGTTGTTAGGGACTCTTATTTCGTAATGCAACTTATTCTAAGCTAAATTTTTCTGAGCACTTCTTTAATTGTTTTAGAAAAGAAAGTGATGAATTATATTGGACTTTTCTGTAAAGCATAATCTTAGTTTGTTATGAAATAAAGCTAATTTATTTCTAGTAAATACTTATATCTATATTTTGGACTTCATATATACTACCGAGCGTAAAAAATGTTTAAATCATGGTTTAACGTTTTTGACAATTTTTTATAAAGCTCGGAGTGCTTTAAATATTTTACAAGTACTTTTTCCTTAATTTCTGAAATTTATCTTGTAAATTTTAAATACTTAAAAATACCTCATAAATCACCGAATTGGAATTTAAAAGAAAAAATAGAATCCTTACAGGATATTTTCATATTTTATCATATTGCAAGCAACATTGAATTTCCTTTCTTCCCTTTGCCGGGTGAAAAGAAATCGTATTTTCAATAGACCTTTTTCCGCATCCCTCCTCCACACTTGCAGACAAAGTGCAATATGTACGTTGCCACAAAATACATGCCGAAATCGTCTAAAAGCAACCAGAACAACAACAACAATGGGTCGGGCTTAATTCCTTAAACTAAGCTGTTCAGCCAGCCGCTGCAATTTCATTAGACTTTGCTTGGCATTGACTTTGGGGGGTCCCAGAGTTTCGTAAAATCCAAATTTGCATGGGCGGCCAACAAAACAACTAAAAGAAAAGTCACTTAATGGCTGACCAGCTGGCAGTCAGTCAGTGTATCGTTCCGCCATTCAGTCAAATTCAATGACAGCAGTTGGAAAACTCTCCATTTGAATGGCAAGCAATTTTAATTACAATTAAAGAAAACTGGAAATTCAAGCCTGCCCCCTAAATCAATAGCTTCAATTATGCGTGCGTGGAATATGCAATTTAAAATGCCAAATAGTTGACACTGGCCACAGCAAATGGCCGCATAGCAATTGCACAAAATCAACGCTGGCAACCTCAGCCACATTTAGCAGCCATGCATAAATCATAGCATACTTAGCAGCGCACACACATCGATGTCCTGCTGCGTAACAGGCTCGCGGTTGTTTTGATTTTGTTTGCAACCTTTAATTAGAAATATTGCCACATACTAAATGAGTGCAAATCGTGAGGTTGGAGCAAACAAATTAAATATTGAAAAACGGAATAATAATAATTGGACGGCCAAGCGAAAGAGCAGGGAGTGAAATGGGGCCAAAACAGTCGCCCATTTATATTTATGCATTTATGCACAAAATTAACTAATTTAAGTGACATGAAATATGTTGGTTGCCTTTCGGGTTTTCCATTGACGTACATTTAGGCCGTAACCAGGCAAAATTAGCCGCCAATTGAGCTATAATTGAGTTAGTTTAAACAGAGAAGGCGAAAATGTGAAAGAGATGGTTAAACTAAACATTAAAATTTTGATAAATTATAAATTATATAAATTATTCTATATTGTCGGTTAAGCTACTCAGATAGGCCATGATTTCCAAGTTGGAACGTGTTTTTTGAGTGCATTCAAGGGCAACAGCTGTTTGGACGATTATTATCTTACCCACTCAACTCAGTTAAAAACTCGCGAATTTGATGTGCTTCCAGTTTTTTGGCAAATGGTATTCCCGTGGCACCGACAATTAAACATGTTGAGCACGTCAGGTTTCAATGAAATCGATGCGACCGCGACGAGTCACGTGCCACTGATATTGAAAATTCAATCGCTGCCATTAATGCGCACAAATCTTGACGTCAAAGCGATAATGGCAACGCGACTTCAGGTGAAATTGTCTAAGATGAGGGCGGGGGGAGGGAGCAGTCAGAAACAGCTTTGAATTTTTCAACATTTCCGCTTATTATTTTACGTGTCGGATTTGCGTGTCACGCCACATCGTGCATTGGGGCACAACGGAGCAGATAGTAGAACGGAAATGGCATTGCGGTGGGGGGGAGGGGAATCGTTACTCATTGCTCATGTTTATGCAAATTAAAATATGTGCAATCAAATGCAATAACATTTTAACCAAATTATTTGCATATTACGGCATTTTGCAAAATGTTTTTAGGCTTTTTGGCCAATTTACAATAAATTTTTATTACTAAATGTAACAACAAATTGTGACAGTTATGGGTTTTTTTTTTTATGAGTTAATTAAAGATATTTAAGGAATTTAAGTGAAATTGTTCAATGAATTGTGATACTATGAACGGAATGTTTGTGGATACATACTTTAGTTTAAATACTTCAGGGGGGCTTTAAAAACCACATTCCAGGCATTTGTAAGAGGGGAAAAAAGTCTTTGTTATTTTAATTCATGCATTTGCTTCTCCTGCTGTTTTAAAGTTTATAATAAAATTGTTTTAAATACGATTACTAGTAAAACCCTTATTCTATGCAGAAACTTTTCGCCTTTACTTTGATAGAAATGATTCTAAAATTTCGATAGTCCGCAACTTTTTTTAAATTTATTATTATTTTGTTTTATTCCAATTAACTTAAGGTTTGCTATTCCAAATGTCTTACAATTTTGAATCGCGACAAGCCTACAAACTGCGATGCCCCCGAAATCTCTTCTTACTAAATTCATACTCAAATCTAATTCTCTTTGATAAGATGGACCTTTTGCAAAGACACAAACCATCTTACTAAATTTTAAAATAAGAAAAGGAAATCCCTCGAAGTTCTTTGATACTCAAGGATTTTTAAAGCGCTTTGCAAAACCAATCGAGAAAAAAGTATTAAGAGATTTCCGTGACACTACTGAAAATGTGGGTTGTTGCCTTAATCATTTGCAATGATTTGATCTATTATCATTGCTGAACAGTGGAAGATATAGCCAAAACATTTGAGAGAAAAACATGCTAAGTATAAATTATTGCTTGAAAAAACACAAAAAAAAAAATGGATGTTATTTCACGATTTTCGGAAACCCTGATTCAACTAATTCCAGAGAATCCTTACCCCTTGCGAAAAATGCTTAAATTTCGGGAAAACTTTTTTTGGTTTTTTTTTTTGTCCTCCTCTGTTGATGTAAATCTATCCATATATTTGCATAGAAAATTCGATTTAGTCCTTGTGTCTTAAATGTTCGCAATAAATTTTAGAACGATATTAAGAGCAGTTCAGTTTTTGCCAACTGTTTTTCGAAAACGAAAATCTGTTCATTGAGTTGCGGCCTTTGTGTATTCTTGTATGTTGCCTTAGGTATATTTGGTCTTCTTTGAAAGGAGCTCGATGGTGGTACAAAGTCTGTGTAGCATGCAACGTATATAGGTATACGCAGCAATTTCAGTAGAGCAGATGTGGGTGTAGGAGCGATTACGGAGCACGCGCTAGCTTCCGGCATGTTCTGGTCGGCAACGGGGGGGTGCGACAATCAAAGACCGCTGCTCTCTACGAGCTCTCAAAGATGCTAAATTTTAATTTTGTTTCGCGTGCGGTTATTTTAATGTTAGATAAGAGATCAAACTTTTGATATTGGCAACACAAAAACAAAGGATAGTTAGGAGGCACTAGGGACAAAAAAAAATAGAAAGGAGAGAAGGTGACATCTCTGGATGAATCAGCTAGCTTAGGTGACATTATGCGCTAGCGATCCCCACCCTACCTTGGTCGTCAAAATGCATTATAGGTGAGACGACCCCTTTATCATCCAAAAATGTTTACTGCATTGGTTCACTCAGGCGAGGCATGGCTTCCATTAATAGATTCTTTAGTTCATATTTATAATTCTAATATTTATTCACAAATTTCTTTAACTCTAACTCAACTCCTAATTTCATGGCCAAAATTTTCAAACGCCAAAATTATTGTTTTACTAAACGAAATATTTCAAAAGTTTTATAAACGAAGAATAGCTGAGAAATTAACATAATTAGTGGAATATAATGTGTATATAATATATGTAGATAAGTTGTGCATGTAAATAATAATTCAATAAGTATGTAAAATAAAATGTAGATAATCTTTAGGCAAAATATATGTTTCTTATGTAGAAATATTAAATAATTATGTATGTGATATGGAAGTTTCTTTCAGTGTAGAATAATAAATGAACTTTAAATAATTTACTTTAATCATAATTTTTTTTCTTCAATATATTTTTTATCAATATTTTTCTTTTCTTTGATCTTTTTTATTTCTTTTATCATTGAACAACGTAAACTTTAGAAATGCGACAGAAGCGCCAATTTAAACAACACGATCACGCCATCAAAACAAACGCATTTCTTTCGTTTAATTATTTGCCAAAAATGCATAGCTCGATCAGCTGTGGCTTGGGGCCTAAGCAATGCGTTTGCTTATCAGTTATATGACATACGAATAGGCGAGGCAAAAAGAATCAAAGCCAAAATATAACTGCTTTGACCATAACGGCTTATCTCACTTACCACTATCCAGATCCCACGCTGAAAGTACTTTCGCTGGCGGCTGGAGCGTAGCTTGAATTTTTAAAATTATTGTTCACACAACATTTCTGTTGTTTTATTGGTCACTGACTTTAACACTCGTTTTCAAATTGTTGTTGGGATGCATTTTCTTTGTAGGCTTTGATTTTTTTTTCTTTTGATCAGCAATTAGGTATTTTAGGTATTCATTTCTTTTGGGTGGGTAAATTGCTACTGCATTTTCTTTAAAAAAAATTTAATTATTTGAATTTAGGATTTTCTTCACTTTTCTTCCATTTTCACATATACCTCTTTCTTTATGCTCACAAACACAAGGGATAGAAAAAAAATTAAAACAAAATTATGATAGTTATATTACTGCATCTCGGTTGCACCTAATCGACACTTCGGCTTTTGCTTGGACTAGACATCCACGATTTTAGCATGCTCTCCAGGCAAATGCGTATGAGGGACTAAAGCGGAGTAGGAATGACCACCGATCAGCACTTCGTTTGGGTTTTAATGCTCGGATGGAAGCTTTTGCCGTTTATGGCCGAAGACCCAATTGCCACTTGCTTGTGACGTCACCTGGACGTGGGTGGAGGTTAGGTGGGCTAACCCTAGGGGCCACTCCCTGCAAACAAAAATGCGAGAGCACAAACATAAGCGTCTGCTGCGCAAAAAAAACTTCATGTTGGAAATTTACCCTGTTTTAATTGGGGTTTGGCACAATTCACTGGTATCTTTCACAGCCTTCTTTCTTTTCGTGTTAAAGGTTGGATGTTTTATTTATTGAAACGAATTGACTTTAATTTTGCAAGTGTTGGCTATTTTTACAGCATTAATTAAATTTTCACTTGTAGTTGGTCAATTTTCACTTGAAAGTTCTGGAGCTGGTGGAAGATGATGTGTTCGCACTGATCGATGAAATTGGAAAGACGGAAGCGGATTTTGGCATGAGCCACCTAACCTTGTGACGGAAGTGGTAGTCACATGCACTTAACCTCTAGCTGTCATCTGACAGATAACTATCGAGTTATTTGCAGAACACCTCTGAAGAGTGGTCCTATCGATATTAGAATTTTTATATCTAAAAATATTTTATACACAAAATATTATTTTAGCTTTATGTTAATTTAGTCATTTCATGTAATTTCTCATTTTTGTTTTCTAACTTATTTATCCATTATTTTAATTTTAATTTTTCTTCTAATGCTAAGCTAGGCTTATAAGATCAAAATGTGGTCTACTTTTAGGCTTAATGATTTTTACCCAAGCGCCACTACATCTGGCCAGTTTGTCCGCGAAGCGATTAAGCATTATTAAGCATTCTTTGGAGAAAAGCTGAACTGAAAAACGCATTCCATTGGCGGCAAAAGACACAGAATAGTTTCACCAACAAAACGCGAAAATTAAGATATTAACATTTGGTTTTACAAAGGGCTGCACAAATCAATGACGTGACGTGACAAACTTTGAGATGAAAAAAAAAAAAAAAATTTGTTTTGGTATTGGGATTGTTTTTGATCCGATTCGGGCTTAAATGTCGAGTGAGAGAGCGAACAAGCTGAGAGCAATAGCAAATTCGCTCTCTTGGCTTCTCTTGGCTTTTGTCGTCTGGAGCAAACGCTCTTGTATGTCATTGGGCGCCTAGTCTGGCAAGCGCGGCGCGGTCGAGTGCGCTGAGACGCAGACGTTCTTGTTCTTCAGTCCCGAGTTCGATTCCCAGACAAGTTAAGTTAAAGTAAGTTCTTATTAATTTATATATGTTTCTTCAGATTCAAGAAGTCTTTAGTGAATCCAAATATACAATTATTTATTATATATGCAAAGTTATAAGAAAAAAATAGATGGCTAACAATCGGCAACGCCGATGTTTTAAATACCATTGCAGTTTTTGAAAGGCGCTACCATTGATAACAAAAAAGTTTTTCTCACTAGAATTAGTTTTTAGACCGATCGTTCTTATGGCAGCTATATGCTATAGTCATCCGATTTTGATAAATTGTTCTAGAATTGTGTGGAAGCATATAAAACTAATATATACCACGATTGGTGACGCTACGATGAAAAACAAAAAAGTTTTTACCATTAGAACTAGTTTTTGGACCGATCGTTCCTATGGTAACTATATGATATAGTCATCCGATCAGTCCGATTGCGGCAAATATGCAGCGTATTTGCATTTAAAGACTTTTTACAAAGTTTGGTCAAGATAGCTTCAAAACTGAGGAAGGAGATAGCATAGAAACTGACGGACAGACGGACGGACGGACAGACGGAAATGAACTCAGCTCGTCATGCTGATCAAGTATATATATACTTTATGTGGTCGGAAATGCTTCCTTCACTGCGTTACAAACATCGTGACAATTTTAATATACCCTCTGCAAGGGTATAAAAATCGTGCGGCTATATATATGCTCCAGATTTTAGATAGGTGGTGCTTTTCGTTGTCTCTTATGGGCGTCTATTAGTCTCTCATGGGTTTCAAGGCGGATCGTGAATAAGCGAATTGGTCTTTTATTTAAATTTCGTCAAAGTTTTCTTTTTAATCGGCTTCAGGTCAAGTTTGATTATGTTGCAAAAGTCAATGAAAAAGAACAAAGATTTTGGCATAACACAAAAATCAGAAGTGTCTGTACAGTACTGTTTCAAGGACCTCCTGGTCCCACATTCAGCTGAAGTTTTGCTGTCACACTTAAAGTCTTATTGCTATTGCCTGTTATAACTACCTTCCATGGAATAAGCATTTGAGAATAGCAATAATTTTTTTTTGCAAAGTAAAAGCAGAAGCGAAAAGTATGCACTTTTTAGGTGCTTTTTTTTATGTAATTAATCTTTGCTGTTTCATCACACAAGAGTTTTTTGTAGACGGTAAAAATCACTTTGATGAAAATCAAAACAGTTCACAAAAACCATAGAAGAAAATATATGTGAATTAGATTAACATTCAAAGAGATATGAATGTATGAAAGAAATTCTTCTTACCCAAATTGCGTATTTTAATCGCTTGGCAGATAGTAAGAAAAATATACAAAATGTAATAACAATAATTGCTCATCAACAAATGAGCGATGAGTGAAGCAAAATCATATATTAAAAATCCCCTTTTGCCAACAATCCACTAGCAATCAATCAGTCAGTCAGTCAAGATAGAAAAAACACACTCCATTCAGGCAAATAGAAAGAAAGAGCAACATGTGAGAAGAGCTTAGCAAAAATTTGACTTTGACAATTGGGTGTCAGCTTAATTACTGGATGAAGCCGAACAAACTCAGACTGGGACTCATGCATCCATCATATGAGTTTAATGCGAAATCACAGCAGTTCCAATCAGATCAGCAGTTATCGATGTGATTAATCATCGCTAGCCAAATAAGTTTTTGGGGGTGGTGAAATGTATCATCTTCCCTGCTCTGACTTTTACAACTTTTTCCCATGCAATTTTAATGCGCTGCGGGACTTTCGATGTATTTAAATGATTTTGCTCAAAAAGCCAAGTAACGAGAACACTTCATTTTATATGCCAAAAAAAAACTGAAAACACACACACAAAACTTTTACGAGAAGTTGAAACTTTTGACCTTTTTTTGTTGTTTTTTTTTTCGCACACAACAACAACAACAATACAATCAACACGTACCGACAATCGATCGATTTCATGAGCAATCAAACGTTGTCACTTGCAGCCCCCAAAGTGAAAACCCTCGACGTAAAAGTTACAGCACAAGTTCAAAGTTCTTAACCCACAAGGCAGCAAAAGCGGAATGAACAGCAGCCTGGATGGACCACAGCGGCAATAAAAGGAAATCCATTTGCCCAGACAAAACTGTGACAAAGGCGCAAAAAAAAACAAAATTTAAATTAAATTTTAAACTTTCAGTTTGTTCATCATCATCATCATCAATATTTTCAGCAGCAAACCAAAAGCTTAGCAAATGCCCCAAGGATTATGGACAAGAAAAAAAAACTAAGCAAACTAGTAGGGGAGAAAGGTTAAATTTTAAAGACAAATATATGAAAATAAATGTGTTGATTTGAAAACATTTAATCCAAAGTGTTTTTTATTAAAAAAAAACAATTCCCAAACGATTTACTTTTCAATTTCAATACATAAGCTAAATTATAAAATTGGTTTTAGTTAAATGAAAATGAATGTATCCTCACTTAAGTCCAAGGCTGCAAACTGTTTCGGAACCCAATCACTGAGAACCGTTTCGGTTCGCGTGTTTGGAATTGTCCGAACCTTATACATTTAAGATCCCTCGTACCTGAAGCCAAACCAAACCAAACCACATATTCAATAAAAAGGTTTGTTTCACAATATTGGATCATTTTTCAATCGTATGACATTTTTAATCAAATTATTTAAAAGAGTACGACTGATGGCAAAAATAGGACGGTTGTAAGATCCTTAGAAAGCAAGAAAAAAATATTTAATATAAATTATGTATGCTTGGTTTACATGATGACAAATGCCAGAAAATGACAAATGTTTTGCCTTGAAAATGTCAGGAATTTGACCCAAAATGTGGCAATGTAAACTCAGCCTTAGATGTTGCTCGGAGATTTGCCTACTACATTATCCCAATATCCTTGAAACGCTCTAGAACTTACTATCTTTGCATGAACTCCTTTCGTGTCCTCTGTAAATATTTAACAATTTTTATCGAGTGAATAGTTTCTTTTCTTGGTATTTTCGGGAGCGTTATCCAAAGTGAATACGTGAATTATGCCCTGTCTTTTGGTTTTTACTCAAGTTTTCAAAAAAGTGTTGCCTACTTTATAGGGCCAGCATAGCGCATACGGCACATATTCACTAAAACATTGCCTACTTTGTGGGGCATGAATTGCACCACATCATCACAAATTTGTTGCTAAATTTGTGGGAAATTTTTTTTTTATCGCCAACGTTCTTCTTATTGCAATATTCAAATGGCAGTTAACCAGGCAAATCCCATTTAGGGTTTTTATACCACCATCATACTCTTTCAGATTTTTTTGGTTCCGATGTGATTACATTTTTAGTGTTGCACAGAGTTATCACTCATTCGCAGTGTTGTAAGTAATCCATGTATATTTTTGTGTTTAACATTGGTCAATCTGATTTAAGCTATAGTTTCGAATAAATGAAATGAAAATAAATAAGTAATAGTTAAAGTTTCGATTCGAAACGTTATCTGCCATATATCAAGTTCCGACACGACGCTCTACCTCCTGGGCTTTATATTCAGTAGTTGAGACGCAGCTTGAATTTATATTAAAATAAATTCTCTAGATTTCTGTGCTTAAAGGTGATGATTTAATTTGTAAAACTGTCATAAATCGAGAAATGTCTGACTTCAGAGGCTAATTGGGACACTTTAGCCAGCACAAATACTGCGCTTTTGATTTTTTACAGAAGCATTAATGGTTCCTCCGTCGAATAGGCCACATAAATCCAGAAATTGGTGCCTACTTCTTGGAATCACAAGCAGCACGTAAAATACTGAAATAGTGAAACCAAGTGGGATTAAAGGCCAAATGGCAAAATGTTATTGCAAAAGGTAGACTCGCTTATCCGATACTTCTGTAAAAAAAATTCTTAAATAACCTGATAGCACACCGACATACAATACTTACTAGCCATAGAGACTGGAGAAAATATGAAACTAAAACTATTACTACGTTTATGCACAAACAAAAAATCATGATTTTTGATCTTTCAAGTATGCTTTAAAATTATGTAATATATTCGTTTTTTTATTGCCTTATTTATATATTTGTATACCTTTAACTGGTCCGACAATCTGAGTAAATGCACAATGTGGATTATGTATAATGTTGCCATAACTGATTCTAAATAAATAAAAATTTCTTTAAAAAAATTGCATACTTTGAAGCGCAAAAGCATGATTTTTATACCCGTTACTCGTAGAGTAAAAAGGGTATACTAAGTTCGTGCAAATGTATGTAAAGTATATATATTCTTGATCAGCACCAATAGCCGAGTCGATATAGACATGTCCGTCTGTCCGTCCGTCCGTCTGTCCGTCCGTCCGTCCGTCTGTATGAACACCTAGATCTCAGAGACTATAAGAGCTAGAGCTTTTTTAGTGTATACTTGTATTGTTTGCACGCAGATCAAGTTTGTTTCAAATTTTTGACACGCCCGATAAACATAAAAAAACTTTTTTAGCAAACACATTTTTCGACCGAATGTTCCCAGCTATATGCTATAGTGATCCGATTTTGATAAATTTTTCCAGAATTATGTGGAAATATATAAAACTAACATATACCATGATTAATGACGCTACGATGGAAAACAAAAAAGTTTTTCTCACTAGAACTAGTTTTTTGACCGACCGTTTCTATGGCAGCTATATGCTATAGTGATCCGATTTTGATAAATTTCTCCATAAATGTGTGGAAGCATTTAGAACTAACATATACCAACTAAAACGTGATAAGTAACAGTTTTTTGAAGAAAGAATTTTTCTACTAGAACTATTTTTCATCCGGCCGTTTCTATGGCAGCTATATGCTATAGTGATCCGATTTTGATAATTTTTCCATAATGTGTGAAAGCACATAAAACCAACATATACCAAGTTTAGTGACGCTACAATGGAAAACAAACAAGTTTTTCCCCACTAGAACTAGTTTTTTGACCGACTGTTTCTATATAAATGTGTAAAAATATAATCCCACTTTTTTTGGGCAGTGAAAAGAAGACTCTATGCAAAATTTCAGCTCGATAGCTTTAAAAATTAGGGAGTCTCTTTTGTGTGTAAAAACAAACAGGCGGACGGACGGATGGAATTGAACCCAGCTCGTCTTCCTGATCAAGAATATATATAGTTTATGTGGTCGGAAATGAATTTTTAACCGTATTTTTATGTTTAAATTTTGCAACTTCGAAAACAAGTGTATAAAAAAATCTAAATAATAATTTAACAATAACTGCATAACAGTTTTCTGGAAAATTAACCCACTGCACCCCCATGGGTGGAAAATGGGTTTAATGGAAGCTAATCATACGATCATGTGTTCTAAACATCGCTTTCGACCCAAATCGTATAGGGTCGATTTTGGGATCAATAGCGATTTGTAGAACACATAGGAGTGACTGTCAAATTTTAAAAAATCATCCCCCAAAAATACGAAAGAGATCGGAAAACTGTTGTATGAAGATCTTTTGTTTTTCATCCGGACAACTCCAAACTTATTTTCAGCATTTTGGAAAATACGGAAATTTTGCAAATCATTCTTGAATACAAAATTTGTTCTCCATTCGATCGGACCCAAATTCTTTTTGAAAGCTCTATCTGGAAATTTTAATAAAATTGTATTCACTTTTGTTGGAAAATTCACCCACCCATATTTCAAGCTGCACATACAAAAATATGAAAGGAATTACTTTGAAATTTTTGAAAATATTCCATAAAAATCGAAAAATGGACGGAAAACTGATGTATGGTTTTTATCCGATCAGCTTCAAATTTATTTTTAAAGCTTTAAATAACAAAATATTACCATCGGGACTTTCAAAATTTGGAAAGTCCGGAAAACTGGAGAAAAAAGATTGAAAAATTTGTTTTCCAATTTGATCGGATTTTAAAATCATTTTCAAGTCTACCCCTAAAGTTGGAAAAAAGGGCGGAAAATTTATGAATGAAATGTATGAGTTTAGCTTTAGAGCTAGACATAACAAAATGTTACCAAACGGGAATTTTAAATTAACCCGGAAAATTGGCGGAAAATGGTTAGAAAAAATTAATTTTGTTATTCATGCTCATGTTTAAATACTTAGTTTTTTAATTAGAAACCAAAACAGTCCAGGTATAAGCGTTTCGGTATGGTTCTAGTTTTTTCGGTTCCTATTTTAACGGTTAACTGTTTTCGGTTTTAAAAAAAAAATTGTATATAGGTTCCTGTTTCGATAACGGTACGTGGCTTGAAACTGTTTAACGGTTAACGGTTCCAGTTCCGGTTACGGTATTATACCCTGTCTTCTCATATGAGTTTTTTGACAACCAACTCAGAACTTCCTGAGGAGACAAGTGAAAATACAACTTAACAATATATAAATTTGGATTCGAGTGGAAAAAATGTATGATGTTGGTTAATACAGTTACTCAATCACCGGTACGCTCATCTCTTATTTATTTGAATTACGGGACAAACTTATTTTTTCTATGAACAGCTTTGTTACAGCACGGATATTAAAAGTATGTTGCCATATACCGATTTTTCGAGGGAAATAATGAAGCTTTATCATAAACAGTGTGACCAGATCATCTTTTGTAAATCATCAAGAGGAATGGATTAGAGTTAAAGACTGTTTCGAGATAACCATATATCTGAGCAGATTTCTTTAGTGCCGTTGGGAATTATATCGACAATGTTCAAAATAAAAACTTGGGAATCCTAAAGACAATAGCTTAGCGTGTATTTCTATTTTAGTGAAGTATACTTTTAGGCTGACTTACTAATTGACTTGAATATCAACCTGTATTTAGTAGGTAAAACCACCTTGAAGTAAAGATTTTTTGAGTACGCTACATTTTTTTAGAGCTGAACTTCTCAGCCACTTTTACTGCAATTTGGAACTAGTATTTGAAAATTAGCCTTTTGCAAATAGGTCTCTCACATTATTTTAAGACTAGTCTAATGTTCCCCCTTCCTTTCTATAATTTCTCAACTCTATCCAAAGTACATCTATCATTTCCCTTAAAGGAAAAGAGATAGAAAACTCAACTTCAGCTAACTTTAATGGGCACTGCTTAGATTTCCCTACAACATTCATATGCTTATCTTGTGGTAATATATTGAAAACGGAAAAACTTTACAAATTTCGCAGGGGCGTAACTTTTTTTTCCACTCCACTCAAACTTTGTCCATATGAAAAGAAGAAGTAGAAAAACCTTTGGGGCGATTGAAAAATATTTTCATATGTAAATGTGTTTGTGTTGTTGTTGTTGGCCAGCTTTTCTATCGATATATATGGATTTGTGTTGCCTATTTTTGGGCGCCGGGCGGCGCATCTCAAGTGCATAGCCAAAGCAATAATAAATTTTGCCCCGGCACTCGCTGAGCGTTGGAAGTTGTATGCGAGTTTTTGCGGCTGCAAAAATTTTGTGGCATGTGCAAATTTATTTCATAATCTCTGCAACAACAGCAACAACAACAAGAACATCTAGAGAACGAAGGGAGCAAAAGTTTTTGCATATGAGAACTGAGTAGCTAAGCATGTAATTTATCACCCATTCCTGCTCTTCGCTTTCCAGTATCTGTATCTATGCAGTTTGTACGTATTGTGCCATTTTGCCAGTTGAGGAGCAGTCATAAATTGTGTTTTTCCTGCTGTCCGAATGCAATTTTATTTGACCACATAAATTGTTTACCAATTTTCACAAAAGTTTTGCTTGCTCTTGCTCGGTTTCCTCTCAATCTTCTGGCTTAAAACGGTTTAATAGCCACTCGAAGCTGGCTTATTTGATTTAGCGTCCTTAACTCAGGAAGCATTTGGACACAAATTCCCTGCAACATTTTTTGGGTACAATCTGTGAAATGCCACAAAAATCAACAAATAATGGTGAACGATTGGAAGATATGGAATAGGTCTGGGCAAATGAGTTTGAAGAGGAAGCAGATATTAAAGCAAATTAAGTAAATTTTTTAAATACACAAAAACTATTCCTCCCTCCCATAACATTTACAATTTTCCAGTTTTAAAAATTTACAAAAATAATTATACTTTTTACTACATTTTTTTATCGTTTCTTTGTTAAGTTAGTTACTGCTCGAACTATTCTCGTAGCCTTCCAAATGCACAACAAAACAAAAATTTGTCAATTGCCCTGAAAAAAAGTGTGTCTGGCTTTTTTTTGGGGTAAACATTTCTCATACTTGTTTCCGGTCAACAATGTCTTGGTAAATGTCAAATGCATGGCATAGTTTTATTTTGTTTCTTTTTTTTTTGTGGGCCAATTCTGTCGCTTAGTCAGCAAAAAAAAAAAAAAAGAAAAACAACAACAGAAAAAACGGAACAATCAATATTTGATTGACTGATTGATATGTGTGGAATGATTTATAGCCCTGGCCTTTAAGGCTGAAAATCTTGCAGTATACAAAACCAAAAAAAAAAACTGATTTAAACCCCGAGGCAAAGGCCAAGGCAACAAAAAAAAAACTCGAAAAGTTTCTGGCGTACAGAAAATAATGAAAGCTATTTAGCACAGCCGAGGGGCACATTAAGTTGTCGCCGGGTTTATCCGGCGAACCGGGCAAAAATAACATCCGAAAAAAAAAGAAAACGTGTGACAAGCGTTTAATGAGCTGTGCCTCGCCTCTACTCTAGTGTCATGACCCGCGGCCGCGCGTCCAACTCTTCTGCTTAAGAAATTTCAACAATTTTTTACTGCCACCTGCAACGACAAGGCATTTCTCTGACTTTTTTTTGTGGGGCTTTGGATGCTTTGCTGTGGTTTATGGTGAGCGTTTTATTTCTTCTTATTTTTCTTTCACCCCTGAAGCGTAGCGTAGCTGAATTTTTTGGCAACCTGGTGGCTTTGCCTGAGCGTTAATTAGTTTAAGGTGCGTCGTCGCTGTGGGTCATGCGAATAATATGGTAAGCTTCTGGTTGTATACATTTTTTTTTTATAATAAAGTTTTGTAATTAATTTTTTTATTTTATTATTTTATTAAAAATGGACTTTATGCAGCTTATCATATTTTTCCAACGGGGTGGGAAACTTGGCTCACGGTGGAGTATCCACTATATTATTTATATTTATAAAGAAATGGAACATAACAAATATTTTTGGTTCTATCTTATTTTAAAATTCTTGGACCTTGATTAATTCTTGATCCCTTAAAATTGGTCGGGTTTTCAATTAAAAATAAAAAAATAGAGAAAGAAAAGCAAAGTTTATATAAACTCCGGTGCATAACTATGGCTTCACTCAATTTTTTCAGTGTAGAGAAGGAAGAGCACCAATTGTTGAATGCAGATAAAAAGGGGATTCAAAATAAGATAAGCAAGAAAAAATACAACAACACTAGAAATGAAAAATTTACTGTTATGATTTAATTTTCGTTTTATGCTTGATGCACAACCATGGCCTTACTTCAAGGACAACATACAAACGGTAGACAAATGATTTGGAAACAATTTGTTTATTTATTTTAGTAATGAGTATGACCTCCCTTAACTATAACTATATACTGTCAACCAGAGTATTTAGCATATTTGGCGAAAGACCTTCCCA
Source organism: Lordiphosa mommai (assembly GCA_018904225.1). NCBI lineage: Eukaryota > Metazoa > Arthropoda > Insecta > Diptera > Drosophilidae > Lordiphosa > Lordiphosa mommai. Next base: position 17,678 of record JAEIFT010000922.1, read on the forward strand.
TGCCTCAATTATTGCCATTCTTAGCATTTGGACATTATTTTTTGTTTTTGGCATATATTTTTCGACCTAATAATGCCCGAAAGTTCTCCATCGGATTCATGTTAGGAGAAAACGCCGGCCACTCCAAAACATTCGCGCGTTTCACGGCTCAAAAATGCATCTTTTGCATCTGTGCCTGCTCAAATAAGGCAAAAGATTCATTTTCAGGATCTTTATGTACTCACTAGAGTTCATGTGAGTGCTTGGAAAAGCCAGTTACAAGCATCCAGAATCGCTGGAAGCACCCCAAACCACCAAAAAACCTCGTCCAAAATTTCTTTTTGAGAAATAAAGGGTACACTCAGAGAAAAAAGCGAGAAGATCGTGCTTGATATCAAGCAGATTTCGTATCAGAAGTTCGGCAAGACAGAATCTTCTTGGACCCAAAAAAGAAAATACTGAAATTAAGCATGCATTTTGAAGCTCGATTTGCTCGGTTCTAATTTAAGTCGGCTTCATTTCAAGCAAGATTTATTCTCGAATTCAAGAATATATCTTCTTGAAAGTAAGCATTTTAGAACAAAGTTGCCAGAGAGCGAGAGAAGGAAATGCTCTCGTTTTTTCGTTCGCTCTCCGCAATGCGAACGCCTCACCTCCCTTGCTACCAAACTCAGATCGAGCGCACAAGTCTTCTCAATTTCAAGCAGATTTATTCTTGAAAATTCAAGACAAAAAAAAAACTAAATTGACGCCGATTTCAGTCTTGCCTAATCGTGCTAGATTTTTCTGGGTGTATCTTTCCTTAAATCGCTCCAGTAGTGGGTAAACCCGTCAGGACCTTCCGAAATAAAATTTTTCTCATCCGTAAAAAAAAAAAAATCTTGCATATAAAATTGTTTTGAGTCTGAAATATTTAATTGCTAGTCGGGTTTGTTGCAAAAGCGGTCCCACCAATCAGGACCCGCCAATACAAATTTGTTTAAATGAGATATCGCTTCTAGGTATGTACAATTTTTTGATAAGACTTAGAAAGAAGTTGTTAACCCGCCCCAAAGGCAGTTCATAATGATAAACCTGCTAAGAAGCGATTTACCTCAAAATCTTAAGATAATTATTGGAACCGTAAACTTAATTTGAGATTAAGAATGAGGAACTCAAACTTGATAGAGAAAATCAATCAACAATTAAAAAATAATAATAATATGTAATATTATTTAATTTAATCAAATATGTAGTAATGTTACATAATTAAGTCTGTCATTGTTTATATATAATAATTTAAAATTTAAAAAAATAATAATATATGAATAAAAAGATAATATGCAATGACTAGAACATAAATTTATAAATTTCGATGTTCTTTTCGCGAATTTTGAATACAAATAAATTAAATTAAATCAAAGAGTCAGTAAAGATATTTTTCGAGAACTGGTATTTGAGAACAGGTATTCGAGAACCAATATTTTTTGTAACAAATAAAAAAATTTATTTAGCGTAAAAAGTTTACGAAATTAGTAAAATTTACTTAAAAGGTGGTGGATAAAGCTCCCAGAACTGCATAGAATTTAATACATATTCCTATAAATTCCAAAAGATCATTATTTCCCGTTGTTTTAATGTTCGAATACAAATGTACAATGTACATGGTACATATGTGAAAATTGTCTTCTTAAAAAAAAAGATCACGATATATAGAATCAAACAGTTATTTTTTTAGTATCAAATTATATTTCATCTATTGGAATATTTCAATGATATATTCGAATTTATCACATCTCAATAAATAAATAAGTGATTTTATATTGTGATATTGTAATATTTGATTTTGGAAAAATCAATCAAAATTTGACGTTCTAATGTCAAGTTCTTTTTTTGTGTTAATAAAATCAAAACTAAACTCAACCACCGTGCAATAAATATTACTAGGATTTTAGACGTATAACAACAAGCGTGTGGGATGGTGCAGTGCGCTGAGATACATTTCCATTCCTATTCAGTGCAAGGTTCCTAGTTCAAAAATGTTCAGAGAGAAGTAAATATACCAAAAAAGTTGGAGGTACTTGAAAAGCAAAGCGATGTGTGATTTATACGGAATAAGTAAGATGGTGGGCAGCTGTATAATATCTGATAATATCCATTCCCAATTCAACAAGTAGTGTCTAAGGAAATATGCTTTTGAAATAATGTAGCCCAAATATTTATTAATTTGAGAACTAGCGTTATTAACAAACATTCGTTAACGAATGTTTTGATTTTTTTTCCTTGGCAGTCTTTGGTTTTGAAGATTTTCGCGTATTTCGAAAAAAACAGATACCAATGTGAAACTGCAGCCGAAATAAACTAGAACCTGAACAGAAACTTTTACTAAACAAACGTTTGAGGTTCTTGTTCTTTTTTTAGCAAGATTTTAAATATTTGAGTATTTTTATTTACAAAAGATATAATATAAAAATTGCAACACATTCTAATAATTATCTTATGTTCACTTTTTCTGTAAATATTCTTGACAATTTGTAATGCCTACCTTAAGTTCAAAAACTGGATTTACCACTCTTTCACTCCACTTAAAGTTGGGTTACAAATTTTCGTTACTCTAAATCTTTGGCTCTACACGTTTTAATGGTAGTCACATCGTTTTGCTTGTTGCACAATTTGGGCCATTAACAATTTTTATGCAATTTTCGGTTGATTTATTTTCCGGGCAACGTGGTATAGAAATCCTGTGTATATGTGTGGCGGGGGGTTTTTTTTTTCTTGTTTCTTATCTCATTTCGCGTATCACGGAACTCGTTAAAATCACCTTAGAACACGTGACTGCACAGACACACACAGACGGTAGCAAGAAGCAACAGCTTTGCGCACACAAACACACACACACCCACAGACGTATTGCGGCTTGGACAGGAAGCAAGTGCCGTTAGGTGAAACCACGCCGGTTGTTCGCTTTGTGAAATGTCAAAAACACCAAAACTGCATTGCCAAAAACCGAAATTGGCAGCCAACACACTCACACACATACACTCACACGCGCGAACCGAATATAAGTTCAATCCTGCGGTTTCCTCTTCTTTTTTTTAAGACGAAAAAAAACTGTTTCTGGGCGGAGCAACAAACGGGGGTTCTACGCACGTCCTTACGCAAAGACAACGCAATGAAAACTGCAGCCGCAATCAACGAGGACGTACCGAGTCGAGTCCTGTGCACAGATTTTGGCTTTGCTGGCTGGCCGATACGAAGAGTGGCCGAATGTGTCGCTTCGGTGATACGAACAAGCAAAACGAGCGAAAACGAAGCGAAGGCGAGGGTGGGCGAAAGAGGAAAAAAGAGAGTACGAATGCAAGTTAAGTGTGTCAGCTGAGGGGAAACTATGAAGGGGTGCAAAATCACACCTCAACTGCTTGTCGCGATGCGATGGTAAAACAAAACTGCTTGCTAGGTTAACTGCTTGAAAACTGCTTGCTTCCCCTTCGTATACTGCTTAAGCGTTAATAAGTATTCCCCACACTTGTATGAACTGCTTTAATGCTCCGTTTAAGGGGAACTACTAAACTAACATAGCCTTTATATTTTTGGACCTTGAACATTTTAAAGAGACTTAAAATATTCTACAGATCATTTTGTTCTACATCATATCTTATCATCTTTTTTCAAGTTAATTCCATTTTTCTGTTAGAAATATAGTTTTAAGGACACTGTTACTGCAGTGGGCATTACAGATGTACAGCCGAACCCTAAATTAAGAAATAATTCTCAGAATTTTAAGAACGTTTTTATTAGCTTAAAGAAAAACAATTAAGGCGAGGTTATCTTGACGACAAAAACAAAATTGTTATATATACCGGTAAGTACTGGTATACCGATATGAAAATCCGATTACCGCAACAGATCCGAATTGAATTAAGAATCGAAATAGAACCTTTAACCGAAACACTCATTTCGAAACTTATTGAAACCGAAATTCATTACGGGATTAATTCCTAGTGAATATAAATATGCTAATAACTCCTTCAAATGGGAATCAAATTAGCCTAGACCAGAATTGTTTTACGAAGAGTTGTATAGACTTTCATTTAGGATCATTTTTATACAAATCGCTAAAAATAATATAGTTAGGCCGATGGTTGATACATTTCAATTTCATACAAAATCGCTTTAGAAATTGAACAGGTTATAAACAATTAGACGGTTCAGTCGCGAGTTATTAAGATTTAATTGAGCACAAATAAGCCGGGGTTTACACGATGAAGCAAACTTCATGATGTTTTTGAAAAAGCTCTTGCTTGTTGGAAAGAGGCGTAGTGGGGCAAGCCACCCCACCATACCTCTTTCCCAGAAACAAAAGCTTTTGCCAAAACTTAATGCAGTTTGCTTCATCGTGTAAATCCCGTCTAAGTATTCGAAAATTGGTTTTAGAGCCATAATTTTATAATTTTGGGGGTTCTGCTTTACAGCGTATACTAAGTCGTTTCCAAAGTAAAGTTCACTGTAACATTGTGTAATTAGAATTAAAGCAAAAATACAAAAAAGAATCCCTGTTTTTGTTGAGTGTTGCTGAACCTAAACTTAATTTTAAATATTTCACACTGAGCTTTCAGCACCTCTTTATACACTGGGCACCAACAGTTCGCAATGACTCGATTTACTCGACTAACATCAAAAATAAATTTGCAGCAGCAATAGCAGCTTTTCATCTGCAGCAGCCAAATAGCCTATTAAACATATTATTTTATGTGTTTGATAAGTTTAAAGTTGCACTTTCCTATGCCTATGAATATCCCCCCCATACATGTATTGTACATTGTATACAAGTATTTGGCCTACAAGAGGCTAATGACTTTATTGTCTCCAGTTGTCTGCATAATTTGTATTGCATTATTTTCAGCCTCGGGCTCATGTGCGAAGGTCTCTTGCCAAGAAAGTGTCTGAAAAAGGAGGCAACTAAATGTAATGTGTGCTGTTAGTTTGGAGCAAGGAGTCTGCAATCTGGCCAGGGCTAATGAACTGGAAATGTGCTGCTCCAGTTGTAGTTGTACTGTTATTGTTGTTGTTGTTGTTCTGTGCTTTTGCTGCGGTCATCAGCATAATTGCAAATTTTTATGATTATGACAATTTGCGCTTGAAGTGCTTCTGTTTCTGTTTCTCTCGCCAATGGCAACTAATTTTTGGCTCATTTACATTCGGTTTGGTGAGACATCTCCGCACTTGCTCCAGTTTGTTGGTAGGCTTTTTCATAGCAAATTTTTGTTGGCAAAGAGTTTTTGAGTTTGATTTACAATTATGCTGTTGTCCAGTCGAAGAGACGCCTGGCAGGCGATTTGGCCAAGCATCCAAGTGGAACTAAAGTCGATGAAGATCTTAATGCTCAAATTGTTCTTAATTTTTATTTGTATTGGTTTAAATTTGCTAAGCAAATCTGATGATAAACAAATATATAGTTATTTTACAGTTGGGGTTGAACTACTTTCCAACTTGTTTTAATACTAAAAATTTGGAATTACCATAGATAACTTTCTGACCATGTTCCTTGTGGGCGTATTTTTCGAAATCGGAAAAAGACGTGTCCAATAATTTTGCAGACTTTACTTTTTAAGTCAATTTAATCCCGTTCTGTCTCAATTCCGACATCAAAAGAAATTCTGGAGTGAAAACTATAAGAGCTTTTGCAATTTGGTTGTTCTGTGTTATTTATTTATTGAATAAAAAAATTAAAATTCCCAAACGGTACATTAACGATAGTCGCAAAAAAAAAAGGGCTAGCAAGTCTTTGGCGATATTTTTTGCGACACTTTTTTGATATTCCTAACGATTCAGAATACTTATACACTTTAAAGATTTAGGAGGCATAATTTACGAGTGCTATTCGCTTTACGCTTTTTCTTATAAAAAATACAAAGAACTCAACATTCTTTCTCTAGCATTATGTCGCTGTAAAGCTCGTGAGTTTGTGTTCTTTGTTCACATACAAGCATTTTGCAAAACTCTCGCTCAAGGCTTAAGGTGTTGGACATAAATTAAAATTAAGATCGGAATTGGAATGGCAAAAAGTCAAAATTTTGAGTGGAGATCGGAACTAAATTGGAACTCGGTACGGTATATACGTTTTTCATCACCCATCTATAGTAATTTCCCTCGAGATATGAATTAAAATGTATATTCTGGATTTCACAATAATCATACTTATTATTTAATGTTTTTATACACTTGCAAAGTGTATATTAATTTTTCCCAGAAGTTTCTAACGCATAGAAATATTTATTTCCGACCCTATAAACTATATATATTCTTGATCAGGACGACGAGCTGAGCTCATTTTCGTCTGTCCGTATGTTTCTATGCTATCGCCTCCCTCAGTTTTAAAGCTATCTTAACCAAACTTTCCAAGAAGTCTTTAAATACATATAGGCTGCACATTTGTCGGAATCGGCCGGATCGGATGACTATATCATATAGCTGCCATAGAAACAATCGGTCCAAAAACTAGTTCTAGTGAGAAAACCTTTTTTGTTTTCCATTCTAGTATCACCAATCGTGGTATATATTACTTTTATATGCTTCCACATAATTCTGGAAAAATTGATCGAAATCGGATGACTATAGCATATAGCTGCCATAGGAACGATCGGTTCAAAAACAAGTTCTAGAGAGAACAACTTTTTTGTTTTCTGTCGTATCGTCATTAATCGTTGTATAGATTAGTTTCATATGCTTCCACATAATTCTGGAAAAATTCATTAAAATCGGATCACTATAGCATATAGCTGCCATAGAAACGATCGTTCTAAAAACTGGTTCTAGTGAGAAAAACTTTGTTGTTATCAATGGTAGCGTCTTTTAAAAAACTGCAAGGGTATTTAAAACTTTGGCGTAGCCTATGTTTTTATATTGGTTAATAAACATTATAGATTACTTTTAAATGTTTTATTTTCCCCCTGGGACACATGAATTAAAATTTGTTTTTTTTTTTTTTTTTTCAAATTTTGTATTTAAGTAATTATTAAAATATACTGATAACCTACATTATTTGTATGTATGGTGGGCTAATCAGAAATTTTGCAATATTCATTAAATTATTTAAAAACCACTTTGGCCCTAAATAGCTTTGTCTGCACTGATAATCTAAAATCCATACATAAAATGCATACATATTTATTTGCCAAGTGAAAGTATTGAGGCATATTCTAACCGGTATAGGCAACGTTTTCTGTCCCACACTAATCGACTGGCCACAGACCTGTGCTAAGGTAAAGGAACCCCTTAAGTCAATTCAGTCCCCTTTCGTCTTAATTAGGACATCAAATATATTCGTGTTCAGTCTGCCCCATGCACATACCTGGCAATAAGCTAGTATAGCGGAGATATACATATTTTTGGTTTTTTCATATATTTTGTTTTTATTTTGTTATACTTTATGTTAATATTTACATTTAATGTTAACAGTTTGAGATTTTAAAAATGGTTTTTAAATAATCATAAATTAATTCAGTTTCGGCCCGAGGAACTAAAAATTTTTACCGATCACAAATTCAATAGCGCCCAGTCCAATCAGTTAATCACTTTTACACCTGATTTTCCAGTTACTCAGTTCATATTTCTGCAAAAAATCATGAATGTTCGCCATAAGTTTTAGTTTGTTTTATATAATTTCAAATAATTACTTATTTTCCACGGTTCTTTATTATTATAACGAAAAAGCTCTTTTGGACAGTGCTGCCAATTTTTTAAATTTTAAGCTTTTTTAAGCTTTCAACGTTCAACTTTTATCAGCTGTTCTTATCAGTTTTGGATTTGTCAAACTTTTTTGAGCTTTTCCCCAACAGAAAGCTCTTTTAAGTTTTCATCAGCTGTGGTAAACAAAATTTTATTTAATATAATGTGAAATTCCGTCGAGAGTTGACGTACCTGTTGACTGTTTTTTCATAATCTAAGATGACTCTTAACATTACAAATCTTAACAACGATTGCCTGCTGTAAGTGCCAAAATTGGTCAATTTTAAACACTATTGTTTATAGAAGAACTTTCTTGTTGCAGCAAAATTAAAGAATACTTGAGTTTCGAAGATCAGCTGAGCTTATGGCAGGCGGCCAAAAATGACACCCACACAACTGGTTTAACTGGGACCCTGTATTCCAGTTGGCAAAGGCAAACAAGGCATATCATAAATACCCAAACATTCAAGAATAATTTGGTAACATTGCATGACTTTCTAGAGTGCATCAGTCCAACAGTTAAGGAACTGGAACTGGACTATCTAACCATGGATCAATTGAGCTTATTTACGAATCATCAATTTGTGCATATGACCAGACTGAACTTTAAATCCAATGAAGAGGAGGGTAACTTGGATGGGGACATAGCTCTGCTAGTACAAATCTTTCCCCTACTCACCTCTTTGCAATTGAGTGGTTTGGTTAGCGGTGTTTACATATCCCGCTTTGAAAATTTACTTGAATTGGATGTACATCAGTGTTGGTGCTTAAAAGTGGAACAGTTTGAGTTTATCTGCAAAAGTCTTAAACTAAAAAAATTAACTCTACAATGCCCACGTTCAAAGAGAGATTCTTATATAGAGGCTTTGATCGATTTGACTGATTTGGAAGAACTGGAACTGGAGGTGGAACTAAGCCAACAAAATGTACAAACAATATTAAGTATGCCCAAATTACGTATATTCTGCTATTCTATAGATGAAGATGATCCTATCACTACACTAAAAGATATATTAGCAATACGTGATGCATCAGATATACTGGGTGCTACATTCCACGAGTGCTTTTCGCTATGTGATATCAATTCATTAAGAAAGCTGCGGAATCTACGTCGATTAACCATTATAGATAATGATGGGTGGTGTAAAAAGGACATATTACAGACTGTCCAGGAATTTCCCTTTTTAACAGAAATACATCTAATGGAATCACCAATATTTCGTGCAGCCGAAGAGATATGGGAAATGGTGTCAAAATGTCCAAATCTCAAACTGTTAAATATTTTGAATAGCAATTTGAATAGAGTCGAGTTCTTTGACAACCACAAGAAAGTCATGGAAAAGGTTTTAAATGGACGCAACAAGCCGCTGAATTTACATCTTCAAGACACGGGTCTGGATCTAAATTTGGTAAGCAAGGACTTAAAATCAATTTAAAAAGTTTTAACTAACAAAATTATTCTTTCCGATAGATAATGAAGCATTTTCAGCATTCAAATTTAAAAGTATCATTTCAGGCAACAAAAACCGCCTATCCTTGTTTATCACCCTTATATATACAATTAGAGCTTAAACTTTTGGAGTTGTGACAATTATTATTATGTTAAATGTGAATACTTAAATTAATCTGTTGCATTTTTAGAATAAATTATAACCCACTAAATTTTGTATAAAAAAACACCAACGGGAAAAAAACTTTATTTTTATTCTTAAGCTGCGAATAGACTGGCTGAGTTCAAGGTTCAGGTTGAATTATATATTTTTTTAAAATAATTCACTTTTATGATAAGAACCTCAGCATCTGAATCACTACTGTAAGCTGTTGCTTAGTCATCTAATGATAATGTATTTCCCTAGGGCGTAGCCAGGTGGTGCGGGAGTGGAACTTCGGTTACATTTGATAACGCACAAAATATGATAACAAATGCTGTTTATCAGCTACGCACGTGACATTAGAATCTTATTTTAAATAAATTAATTAACTTTCTTGATCAAGTTTGTATTTCATATTTTTCAGTTTTGTGTCCTTTCACCACGTGGATTTGTGTGTTTAAAGCCATTAAAAAACAATTTTATTTATTAAAATAAAATAATTTAAAACTTGCGCTTAACTGCCAATTGTGATTATCGAAATATTGATATCGATAACAAATCAAGTATTGTTATAGAATTTAATGAAATTTTAGAATTACAATTTTTAGAATTTTTATGTTACTTCATGATTTTTACTGATTTAAAAAAGAAATCGCCAAGCGCTAAACACCACTTAAGTTACATAAGTAATAAGCAAGCGATGTGCTAAAATGTACGTACAAATGTATTATTACGTACTTCTAGCCATTTTAGGACCAATTGGCCTTTTCCTAAAAAAAGTTTGGACGTTTATCGATAAAAGCTCCATACAACTCATTCATGTGTGACCACGATTGATATCGATTAACGATTAATCAAAAACTTACCTCGGCAGAAAAATGGAATTAACTCGTGAAAATTTTCTTGCAATCATTTTTCACAACTTTCGACGTGGATTATCACGACAATAGTGCAACGATGAACTTAAATCTTTATATGGCGATGAAGCACCATCCTATAGCACTGTGATCAATAGCGGGCGACGCTCGCTCGAAGACGAAAGTCGTCTAAAAACAGTCGTTGTGCCAGAAAACCTTGATGCCGTGCGTGAACTGATAATGCAAGATCGTCATGTGACATACCGTGAGATAGAGGCATCCTTGGGCATTTCTTCCATCAGCATACATTCGATATTGCATGAACGGCGTAAAAAAGGTTTGTTCTCGTTGGATCCCTCACAATTTGACAATCGCTCAAAAAAAGGCTCATGTGGATTGGTGCAAAGAAATTTTGAAAAAATATAATCGCGGTGTTGCAAAAGACGTTTATAAGATCGTCACAGGTGACGAATTATGGATCTATGCTTATGAGCCCGAAACAAAACAGCAATCGACCGTGTCTTCAAAGACGAGCCAAATCCAACAAAAGTCGTTCGCGGAAGAAGCACTTCGAAGCAAATGGTCGCCTGTTTCTTCGGTAAAACTGGTCATGTGGCGACTGTTCCGCTTGATCAACGTAGGAGGGTCAATTCTGAGTGGTACACCACAATTTGTTTGCCTGAAGTCTTTGGAAAAATTCGAAAAACGAACAAGAGAAGACAGATCATTGTGCACCATGACAATGCGAGCTCTCACACATCTGCTCACACCGCCCAAAACGTCGAATGGATGGGTCATCCGTCATACAGCCCTGACTTGGCACTCAATGACTTCTTTTTGTTCCCGCACATCAAAGGAAAAATGCGTGGTCAACGATTTTCGTCGCCAGAAGATGCTGTTGAAGAGTTCAAAAACTTTGTTTTGGAGGTGTCTCAATCGGAGTGGAAAAAGTGCTCCGACAATTGGTTTGAGCGCATGCATAAGTGTATAAATCTTGCTGGAGAATACTTTGAAAAACAATAAAAACCATTTTTGAACATAAATATTCTCGTTTTCATTATTGGGCCAGAAATATATATAGCAACCTACGTATTAAAATGTTTACTGACTTCTTTCTGTAAAGCCCACTTACAACTAATTTTCCAATAAATTGTTACCCAAGTCAAATTTTAAATACATTTTTTTGTTTGATATAAAACTTAAAGTTTATTTTGTTTTTTCTATTTTTAAATACCAAACCAGCTGTTTTGGACAGTGCTGCCAATTTTTATTTTGTAAAGCTTTCACTGGGCAAGCTTAATAAAGGTGAATTTATAAACCTTAAATTTGTCTGACTTCTAAGCTTTTCACCAACTGGAAGCACTTTCAAGTTTTGTGGTTAAAATTATTATATTTCAATTAATACGCAATTCCGTCGAATCTTCACTTACCTGCGGATTGTTTTCTTGATCTAAAATGACTCTTAACCTCTCACATCTTAACGATGATTACCTGCTGTAAGTGCCAAAAAATATTGTTAATTTTTAACGCTATTGTTTATAGAAGAACTTGCTTGTTGCAGCAAAATTGTAGAATACTTGAGCTTGGAAGATCAGCTGAGCTTATGGCAGGCGGCCACAAATGACAACAACGCATCTGGTTTAAGTGGCGCCCTGTACTCCAGTTGGCAGAGGCAAACAAGGCTTATCATTCAATCCCAAATGTTCAAGAATAATTTGGCTGCATTAGATAAATTTCTAGAGTGCATCAGTCTGACAGTTAAGGAACTGGAATTGGACTATCTAACCATGGATCAATTGAATTTATTTACAAATCATCAATTTGTTCATATGACCAGACTGAACTTCAAAACCCATGAACAGGAAAGAAACTATGATAAAAACATAGTTTTGCTGGTGGAAATCTTTCCCCTACTCACCTCTTTGCAACTAAGTGGTTCGTTTAGCGGTCTTCACATTTCCCGCTTTGAAAATTTAATTGAATTGAATGTACATCAGTGCAGTTGTTTAACAGTGGAAAACTTTGAGCTTATCTGCAAAAGTCTTAGGCTAAAAAAATTAATCATACAATGCACTGGTTCCGAGAAAGATTCTTTTATACAGACTTTGATCCATTTGCCTGCCTTGGAAGAACTGGAACTGGAGATGGAACTCAGCCAAAAAAGTTTACAAACAATATTAAGCATGCCCAAATTACGTGTATTCAGCTATTCCATCGATGATGAAGATCTTTCTCCCACACTTGACGATATATTGGAATTACGTGCATCAGATATAGTGGGAGCTACATTCTACGATTGCTTTTCGTTTTGTGATACCGATTCATTAAAAAAGCTACGAAATTTGCATCGTTTGACCCTCGTACGTTATGAGGGTTGGTGTAAAGATGACCTATTAGAGACAGTCCAAGATTTGCCCTTATTAACCGAAATACATCTAGAGGAAGCACCAATATTTTGGCAAGCTAAAGAGATATGGGAAATGGTGTCCAAATGTCCAAGTCTCAAACTGATAAATATTTGCAAAAGCAATATGAATAAGGTAGAGTTTTTTGACAATCACAAAGAAGCCATGGAAAAGGTTTTAAATGGACGTAACAATCCGCTGCATTTACATCTTCAAGACAATGGTCTGGATCTAAATTTGGTAAGCAAGTACTTGAAATCAGTTTCAGAGTTTTAACTAACGAATTTGTTCTTTCCGGCAGATTATGCAGCATTTTCAGCACTCCAATCTGACAGTTTCATTTCAGGCAAAACAAATCGCATATCCTTGTTTTTTATCGTTATATATACAATTTGAGCTTAAACCTTGGGAATTGTGAGAATAATGAAATTATATCTCTTTAAATGTGAATCCTAAGATTCGTCTGTAGTATTTTTAGAATAAAACAAGTAAGAAAGTCAGTCAAGCCCTACTGTAATATGCGCTGTTCGTGTTAAAGTTTGTATATAACTGATAACTTTGAAGCATATAAATAAAAATCTCAAATAATATTTTTAAATAAAACTTACGAAATATCGATTATTTATAGACCAAAAATATAAAAATCATAAATGAAAGATATTTAAGGATTTTCAAATATAACTCAAGAAGTAACTATTATTTTTGGAGCATTAAAATAAAAATCACAAATAAGAATCACAAAAATGATTTTTAAATTAAGCTTACAAAAAATCCATTAATTTTTGAGTAAACAAATTTTTATACCCTTGCAGAGGGTATATTAAAATTGTCACGATGTTTGTAACGCATAGAAGGAAGCATTTCCGACCACATAAAGTATATATATTCTTGATCAGCATGACGAGCTGAGTTCATTTCCGAATGTCCGTCTGTCCGTCCGTCCGTCCGTCTGTCCGTCCGTCGTTTCTATGCTATCTCCTCCCTCAGTTTTGAAGCTATCTTGACCAAACTTTGCAAAAAGTCTTTAAATACAAATAGGCTGCACATTTGTCGGAATCGACCGGATCGGATGACTATATCATATAGCTGCCATAGGAACGATCGGTTAAAAAACTAGTTCTAGTGAGAAAAACTTTTTTGTTTTCCATCGTAGCGTCACCAATCGTGGTATAAATAAGTTTTATATGCTTCCACACAATTTTGGAAAAATTTATAAAAATCGGATGACTATAGCATATAGCTGCCATATAAACGGTGGTCCAAAAACTAGTTCTAGTGGGAAAAACTTTTTTGTTTTTCATCGTAGCATCACCAATCGAGGTATATATTAATTCTATATGATTTCACACAATTCTGGAAAAATTTATCAAAATCGGATGACTATAGCATATAGCTGCCATATAAACGGTCGGTCTAAAAACTAGTTCTAGTGAGAAAAACTTTTTTGTTTTCCATCGGAGCATCACCAATCGTGGTATGTATTAGTTTCACATACTTCCACACAATTCTGGAAAAATTTATCGAAATCGGATGACTATAACATATAGCTGCTATAGGAACGATCGGTCTAAAAGCTAATTCTAGTGAGAAAAACATTTTTTGTTATCAATGGTAGCGCCTTTCAAAAATTGCAAGGGTATTTGAAACATCGGCGTAGCCGATGTCAGTCGTCTATTTTTTGTTTGATTAATAAAATAAAAATCTATAATAAAAAATATAATATGATTTTTATTCTTTTACTCAAAATAAAAATCAATCTAAAAATAAAGGCTTTTATAAGGAGACATTGCAAAAACTTCCCTGCTATTCAGTTCCTTTCACTTTCTCAGCTATAACTTTAGAACCAAGCCTAATAAGCAAAAATGGCTTATACCACATATTCTTAATATGTTACCCTGTAGTTCTGCTGGGGTCAAGTGACTACTCTGCCTAACGAATCCATGCATCACTTTCGTTAGTCACGTCGTTAACGGCAGTTAATGCAGCGGGTGATGCTGCGAGTGTGCGGCAGGGTGTGCACAATACAGGGTTGCCCATATTCGACGGACCCATGATTTTTTTTAAAAAATCAAAGAAAAAAATTAAAATTTGGCGGTTGGCAATCTTAATCATTTAATTTGTTCCAAGTAGATTTGTTTACATCAATTTTTGAATATGATATCTCTCAAATGGCCGCCTCTGGCGTTGATGGCGTATTGTGCCCTTTTCGGCCGGAATAGCGGCTATTTCTTCACGAATGTTGTCCTTGAGCTCATCTACGGTCCTTGGCTTGTTAACGTAAACCTTTGACTTCAAATATCCCCACAAGAAGAAGTCAGGCGGCGTCAAATCGGGCGAACGCGGTGGCCAGTCCAAATCACCACTTTTCGACATCAAACGGCCCGGAAACAATTTCTTCAGAAAATCGATTGTTATGCGACTTGTGTGCGGTGGAGCGCCGTCTTGTTGAAACCAGAACTGCCTCATACGCTTTCGACGAATAATTGGCATCACAAAATTGGTCATCATGTCGCGATAACGCTCCTGGTTGATGGTAACAGCATGGCCATTTTCATTTTGGAAGAAAAACGGCCCAATGACCGTTTTCGCACTAACGCCGCACCAAACTGTGACTTTTTCGTCATGAAGAGGCACTTCTTGAATCTCCTGAGGATTTTCAGTGGCGTAAATACGGCAATTTTGCTTATTTACGGTCCAATTCAATGTGAAATGGGCTTCATCGGACATGATAATTTTGTTCCAAAATTGCTCGTCATCTTCGGCCATTTCGATGACTCTTTGGGCCCATTCCAATCGACGAGGCTTGTCCGCAGGCAACAATCTTTTCGTCAATTGAATTTTGTACGGGAACAAATGCAAATCAACGCGAATAATCTGTTGTAAAGTGGACCGAGCCATGCCCAACTGCTGAGAACGGCGTTTTTGGGATGTTCTTGGGGACCTCTCAACACTGGCTCGTACGGCAGCGATATTCTCGGCCAATCGCCTTGGTCGACTTTTATTTGGCCTCTTCGGATTAGAAAGAGCCTCACCAGTCGAAAATTTTTTGTATAAACGCTTAATGGTGTTCTTAGAAGGCGCACTTTTCACATTTTTTAATTTTTTAAAAGCACGTTGAGTTTTCACAATTGACTTGTTCTGTTGAATGTAAATTTCAACTATTTCAGAGCGCTCGCGTGGCGTGTATTGTTCCATGGTAAAAATTTGCTTGGACTGACGCTTCAAACGCGGTATGTCATTAAGCGATCTGACATCTCTGTCAAAAGTTATGGCGTTGCCAGATGGGTCCGTCGAATATGGGCAACCCTGTATTTGTTTTGCCTTTTAATTTTTATCAAAAAGAGCCACAGAAACGATTTAGGCCAAAAAGTGAATTTAAAATTAATATAAATGGTTTAAAACACCACAAATAAAAAAATTTGGCAGCGGCCTCATCGCGTGAGTGGTCGATTAGCCTTGCATGCGCATAAGATGATGTCGTTCGAGTTCAAATACCAGACAAGTCAAAAAAAAAAAAATAAATTACAAAGTTAATTTTTTCTCATTCAGTTCTTCAGTCACCACTGCAGTAACTCCTTTGCACCGGTCAGATCGCTAACGGCTGGTGGTTAGCCTTATACCGCTCGGTGAATTTGGCGGACATGTCCATACAAAATTCGT
Organism: Lordiphosa mommai; assembly: GCA_018904225.1. Classification (NCBI taxonomy): domain Eukaryota; kingdom Metazoa; phylum Arthropoda; class Insecta; order Diptera; family Drosophilidae; genus Lordiphosa; species Lordiphosa mommai. The sequence goes on from JAEIFT010000922.1 coordinate 33,878, forward strand.
TAGCAAATTACATTGCGGGTGGTTAGGTCGGTATCCGGTCCTCATTACGAAGAGTTAGCGGAATCACTAGGTTTGCACCAGTGCAGCCGAACTACAGGGTACAGATTCGATTGATTCGAATTCGTCACTTGGTTGACCCCCCAAACCAAACTATTTTTCTGTTTAATGTTGACAGTCACATTTGAAGTCAAATAAAATGTCATTTGTACCTCGATGAACTTTTACTTGACGTCTTAGAACAAAAATTTCAAAAAACAAAAATTTCTTTTCGTTTGAACAAGTGTTCTTGAGTACAGTATAAGACATCAAATTGTTTGTTTAACATTAAAAGAAGCTATATTTATAACTGAACTATATTTTTAACAATCAGTACGTCAATTACAGTGACAGACTACAGTTCGGATGCCTCTATTTCGGTATTTAAAAATCAACAAAATCTAGTGAAGGTGAAGTTGATACAAGTGATACCATTCCCGCTCGCAGTTCTTCGCTGTTGAGTGAAAGTTAAACGTAACATAATTTAAAACAAAAGAAATATGTCCAGTTCCAGCTTAATATCACGCTCCTTACTAAATGAAGGTATTGAATGAACAGGATTATTTATGGCCTTGCATAATCTAATGGCTCTCGTGTTTCAGCTCCTCGCGCAAATGAATCGTTCGTTTTTCACTTTAATTGTGGGTTTAGTGGTGGGCTTTTGCCTGGCTCAATTATTTAGCAGTATAGCGGCCCCTCATCTTATATATCCCTATTTGACTAGGACGCTTCAACAGCATACCCTTCACGCTGAAGAACCTGAAAAAGAAATTGTCTTTCATGATCATCCCACAGATAATACCACTTTGGCAGATCAATTAAAAAAGGAAGTGCGCATACTCTGCTGGGTTATGACCAATCCAACTAATCACAAAATAAAAGCGCGTCATGTGAAACGTACCTGGGGCAAAAGGTGTAATATTCTACTTTTTATGAGCTCCGCTGAAGATACTGAGCTGCCCACTATAAAATTAGATGTAGGCGAAGGACGCATAAATCTATGGCGAAAAGTCAAAGAGGCATTTAAGTATGTGTATAAGCATCATTATAATGACGCCGATTGGTTCTACAAGGCGGACGATGATACCTATGCGGTGATTGAGAATATGCGCTATATGCTATATCCCTATAGTCCAAAAACTCCAGTATACTTCGGTTTCAAATTCAAGCCACATATCAAGCAGGGATATTTTTCTGGTGGAGCCGGGTATGTACTAAGTCGCGAGGCCTTACGCAAGTTTGTGGAGGAAGGAATCCCCAATCCCAAAATGTGTTTGCCCGGCACTGTGGTGAATGAGGATATCGAAATTGGACGCTGTATGGAGAATTTAAATGTCACAGCCGGTGATTCCCGTGATGCCATGGGTAGGGGTCGCATGTTCCCCTTTATACCCGAACAACATTTGATACCTAATAAGGATCCAACATATTGGTATTGGGTATATATCTACTATAAGACAGATGATGTAAGTTTGATGACACTGATTTTTGATAAAATATATTTACATAAGAAATTTTTAAAGTTAATCTGATATATATATATATATATATAACATATACTAGGGGGCGTCCTTGAAGCTTTTTGTAAATTTCGTATAAACGATTGCAATTCGAATAAAACCCGTTTGACTTAAAATGGCAAATGACACAACTAGGCCGGGTTACTAGATCAGACTTCCAAAGTTAGGCGACTTGAAACGGACGGCTCCAAGCCAAGTAGATCCAAGTAATCTAGTAAATTCTTGTCACTTCAAATATAAAATCATATCAGGGCTGCAAACCGATTTTCAACCAAACCGGTTCGATCCCGGAAATCCGACTTTTATTTTACTGTAAACCGAACCTTGAACCGAACCTCTTTTGAAAAACAAAAGCTGAACCTAACCCTGTTCCGAACCAAAACTTTCGGTATGGTTCAAAAAAAGTTACGTCTTAGTTAAGCAGGCATTTTATTAATAAAAGACGTAGTATAGATCAAAAATATGTTAGAGTAATCAATAATTCCGAAAATCTGTAATTTTTTATATTTTTTTACAATTTAATTACTCTTCTTTACACATTTGGAAAAACTTTGGTCGAACGAAGGTTTAAACAAAAACCTAATCACATGGGTAAATTTTTGTTTGAACCTGCGAACCGGACCTTGGAAAGAATTATATGGATTTGCAGCCCTGGTTTATACAAAAAACTCTAGAAATTTCTAGGACACACCTTATAAAGTGGTTTAACCCAAGTTATATATAATTTAAAAGTTAAAAGTTAAATTAAGGGGAAATTGGCAACTTTGAAGCGTTTGCTTCACCACTAAAACTTAAAATATCCAATTTTAGGTTTCTATGAAACTCTTGATAAAATGTTATAAAATGTTCAAATGCTAAAAATCGTATGGAAAAAATCACACCCGATTGTACACTAGAGCGTACTTTTTTCGATACTTCATAAAATTCACTTTTTTTATAAAATACCTAATCTAATGCCAGTAACAAATATTTTAATTTAAAGTGGTTCCAAGGAGACTTAAAAGTTTCATATTTTCAATTTTACTTTTAACTTTTAACTACCCTACAATTTATTATGCTAAATGACCTTCAAAGCAGAGATTTATCCCGAAACAAATTGTGGTTCACATACTGATTACGATACGTTTCGAAATATAAGTTTCGCTGAAAGGTTCTATTTCGGTTGTTAACAATTTAATTCGGTTTGCTAACGGTGCACTGATTCTATTTCGGTATACAGTTACAAATACACTATTTTAAAATTTAAAAAAAATTACAAAATTAATGGAATTAAAACATATTATATTATCAGAAACCAACCCCCAAGTATTAGGAAATTCTCTTTACTTTTGACGGTCTATTTGTTTTTTTTTTTTTCTAAAATTCATAAAATCTTTCTTGGATGCATTTATTTTATGTCGCAGGTTTCCTTTCCTAAAATCGGCTGCAGCTCTGCTAAAATCTAATGCGACCCGTTCTTTAATAGCCAATTTTCACCAAAGAAATGTTGCAACATTTATTGAGAACTCCAAAAATGTAAGAAGTATCAACATTTCTTGTAAACATTTTTCCATAAGAAAACAGAGGAATGTTTCTTAAATTTTTCAAAAATGACGACATTGGCAATTATTAGTTGGAATTTGGCAATCACTATTGCTGAAAAGTAATCGAACAAAAAGTATAATTGGTGAGAGCGTATTTATAATACTTAAATATTGAAATGTATTTTTTGATAAAAAGTACAAAAGTATAGAATCCCATAAATCCTGCAATCAATGCCATTTAGCAGAGAATCTTTAGCAATCGCAAATCGAAATTATCTGCTAAATGGGCCCATTCTGAAAGTCAACAAAATATGTTTTTGCCAATGGAAACGGGAAAATCGTAAAGAAATGAATATGTTAGAAATGATGCAAAGGGACTATAAAACTTAGTTTCAGTATTGTCCTAAATAGGGCCGAAAAATACTTTTTGGAGACCCCAATGGGTTATAACAGGCCAAAAACCATCTAAGCCAATCACTTACCTTAATTTTTCGTAGCTTCGCCAAACTAGAGCCACATTTTGTTTGGATAGTTTGGATAGACTGCAATACGGATTTAAAGTAAAATTCTTTTTGATGGCTTTAAAGGGGTA
>JAEIFT010000923.1:0-37541 GCA_018904225.1 Lordiphosa mommai
AACAGTCTATTGTGGTTTCCATTGGGGCCAGCCGGAACTACCTAACCTAACCTTGATAGATTGGTGCACAAAAAATCTTCACTGCCAGACATCGAAAAATTTAACTACTTGAGGTCTTGTTTGTCTGGCGAGGCGTTAGGAACGGCAAAAGCTTATCAAATTTCTGAAGAAAATTATCCGAAAGCCTTAGCTAGTTTGAAGCTTATTTACGATAACGATTGTTTAATCTTTCTTGAGCATGTCAACACTTTTGAGATCAATGGATCAATCATCCTTCGTCACGTTATTGGCCAATTGATTGACAAAGTATCAGCGGTCCATGACTCGCTTTTTATCTTTAGGTGATTATGAATCAATCACACTCAGATTTTTATCCACCTAGTAATGTCTAAGTGGATCATAAAAACTAAATCAAAGTGGGATGACCAACTTGATTACTCCAAGCTTCCATTGTGGAGCGAGTGTCAAAACAGTGCACAATCGACGATTTCAGCAGCTATTGGCGAAGAGACCCTTAAAAGCAAAGCACCCAAAGCCTACTTTTGACAAGAAAAGCGATCAAAAAAGGGGTTCAAGTGCAAACCACTCTTTTAAATGTACGACTCAAGTCAGCTCCAAATAGTTTGAGTTGCTTTTTTTTGTAATGCAACTGAACACAACATTACTCATTGCAGTTCTTATGCCGCACTGTCCGTTCAACAGCGATTTGAATACGCCAAAAGCGTCCCCCCTGTGCATAAATTGTTTACAAAGAGGACATTCATGTCCAAGTGCAACGGCAAAAAGTGTCAAATATTCCAAAAGGCACACCATCAACTTTTGCACAGATTTACCGCTCCAATGTCACTGCCGTCGTCTTCATCTAGTCAAGAACAAATATCGACTTCATATGCGATGCATACAACAGTTCCAGATAAGGTGATCCTTGCAACAGCTGTAATAAAGGTTAAGCGGCAAGATGGAGAGTATGTGCTGGCTCGAACTCTACTGGATTCAGGCTCTCTGCTTAATTTTATAACTGAGGACCTATCCAAAACACTGAAAATCAAAAGCGAAAGATAAGCGTAAATTTGCACGGAATTGGTCAACTACATACTAATATTAATAAGCGAGTGCACACAATTGTGAAGTCCAGATTGAATAGCAGTGAATTCGGGGTTAGATTTTTGTATTCTTAAAACGATTTCGGGCTACCAACCAAGTCAGCCAATGAAATTCGAACGATGGAAAGTTCCTGCAAACATACAGCTGGCAGACCCCAATTTTTTTAAGTCCCAAGGAGTGGACTTGTTGATTGGTGCCGAACTGTTTTTCGAGCTGATGCAGGTGGGGCAAATTATGGAGAATCCTGAGCATCCTATGTTGCAAAAAACAGTGTTCGGTTGGGTGGTGTCTGGCAGGTACAAGCAATCTTATACCCTAGACAATACGGGGCCCAAGTCAAGTTTTCATTGCAATGGGGACTTATTGATCGAGATAGACAATACGCTTAAAAAATTCTGGGATTTTGAGGACTTGCCTGCAGCTTCAAAGGCGGTCCGATGGACTATAGAACAGCAAAGATGCGAGGATCATTTTAATCAACATTTGAAAGTTTGTTTGGATGGTCGTTTTGAAGTCAAGCTTCCATTTAAATCATCACCGCAGTCATTAGGAGCTTCATTTGAAGTCGCTAAACGCAGATTTCTGTCATTAGAAAAAGGCTTGTAAGAGACCCACACTTCGCGAAATGTATTTGAATTTTATGGATGAGTAATCTTTACTCTTGGTCACATGTCAATTGCTGAAAGTACTGTTCTGTCTTCTCCGCACTATTTTATTCCGCATCAATGTGTATTGCGGCTGCAAAGCACATCAACTAAGTTGAGAGTGGTCTACGATGCGTCATGCCGCACAGCCACGAACGTTGCGTTGAATGACATCTTAATGGTAGGACCTACCACTAAGAGGAGCTGTTTACTCTTCTACGTTTTCGATTTCATAAATGCGCAGTAACCGCAGACATCACCAAGATGTATCGACAAATAAACGTACATGAGGACGATAGAAATTACCAGCTCATAGTGTGGAGAAGAAGTCCAACTGAACCACTGCAAATATGTCGGCTCAACACGGTCACGTATGGCACAGCACCAGCGCCCTTTTGGCAATAAGGTGCCGTGGTAAAGTTGGCAGAATTAAATATGGAACCAATCCAAATGCTGCTCAGGTTCTGATGCACGACTTTTACGTTGACGATATGCTAACTGGGTGCTGGAAGTTTCCGCGACTTGCAAATCATATGCAACGATGTATCATCGATTCTGCAAGGGGCCGGATTTACACTAGCAAAGTGGTTTCCAATTGTCCGAAATAGGCACTCCGAAGCACAGGCAAATCATTAACAGTTGGCGAGTCTGAGTCAACGAAGACTCTAGGGATAAAGTGGTTTCCCAAGGAGGGATGAGTTTCAATTCGAACTCGATAACTCTTTTACGACGCTCCGTACTACAAAGCGAAATATACTCGCAGTTTCTGCACGTTTGTTTGACCCGTTGGGATTATTGGGCCCGCTACTAACAAAAGTCAAGATTTTGCTTCAAGAATTGTGGATTCAGAAGCTTGACTGGGATGAGTCAGTTCCCGTTCGACTTGGAAACTTTTTGGGAAGAGTTTAAAACGAGTCTTCTTCAAATTCGAGAAATCAGAATACCAAGATATGTTCAAACTAATACAATGGTCCCACTTCAAATTCATGTTTTTGCAGATGCGTCTATGAGAGCTTATGGTGCATGTCTGTATATTCGGTCTGTTCTGAATGGAAAAGCCAAAACCTTTTTGCTTACGTCTAAGTCCGAGGGTTGCACCGATTAAAAGAAGAACGCTTCCACAACTTGAATTGTGCGCAGCACATGTAGCAGCAAACTTACTCCACAGAATCAGCAGTATGGTGACAAGTCCTATTGAGAAGATAGTCTGTTGGTCCGATTCGGAAATTGTGCTATACTGGCTCAAGATGCATTCTTTTACTCTATCTGTGTTCGTAGGAAACAGAAAGAAAAAAAAAAATTCCATTTTGAAGCGGAGCATTAAAGCCGTGGTCGAAAGATGCAATATGGCGACATAAAAAGATGCTGAGAATCATGGGGTATATTCTACGTTTTGTCAGCGCCTGCCGTAAATCAGAACGAGCTTCTGACCTTGTATTGTCACCTGAAGAGCTTGATATAGCGTTCTTTAAAACTGTCGAAATTATTCAAACTTCTGAATACTTCGATACAATAGAAAAAATACGGAAGAAGAAGGATCTTAGTCCTCAAATGCAAAAATTAAATCCCTTTCTGCATGATTTTTCGCAAAAGAAAATATCTTTGTGTCTGCTCAGAGTTGGTGGTCGACTTTTGCGAGCGGATATTCCCTATAATGCGAAATTCCCATTATTATTAGGGAAGCAGTCCTACCTACGAGCATTGCATGTTAAAAATTTTCATGTAGGCCCTAGCGCTTTACTTGGACTCCTTAATGAGCGGATATGGATTGTCAATGCTCGGGAGCTTTGTCGAAAAACAGTACGAAATTGTTTGCACTGCTTTAGGTACAAGCCTAAGTTGCTACGTCAAATAATGGGTCAATTACCAGCAGATAGATTACGAGAGTGTCGTCCCTTTGCAGTTTGTGGAGTTGATTTCTGTGGTCCTATTATGACCACTATGAAAATTCGTGGAAAACCTCCATACAAATCTTATCTAGCAGTATTTGTGTGCTTTGCCACAAAAGCAGTTCACCTTGAACTTGTAAGTGATCTGTCAACTGATACTTTTCTTGCGTGTTTCCAAAGGTTCGCCGGTCGTCGAGGACTTCCCCACACCGTGCATTGCGACAACGGGACCAACTTCGTCGGAGCGAGCAACAGGATGAGAGAATTCGCGGAGAAGCTGACGAAAGAGGGGGATACAATTCGTCGCTACGCATCCGAAGAAGGGTGCAACTTTGTCTTCATACCCCCCAGGGCTCTTCATTTCGGCGGCCTATGGGAGGCCGCTGTGAAATCTGCGAAAGGTCTGCTCCTGCGAACAATCGGCAACGCAATGTTAACCGCGGACGAGTTGGCAACATTCCTTATCGGCGTGGAAGCCGTGCTCAACTCACGGCCCTTGAGTTCAATCAGCCCAGACCCCAACGACGGACAAGCCTTGACTCCGGGCCATCTGCTTATCGGAGGTCCATTGAAAGCACCACCAGCGCAGAGGCCACCCGAAAAAATGAGCTCCTTGCGTCGATGGCAACTTGTATCATTTCTCAAGGCAGAGTTTTGGCAGAAATGGTCCAAGGAATATGTGCGCAGCCTGTTGGTGCGGTCGAAATGGACAAAGGAACACAACAACGCCACCGTGGGTCAATTGGTGCTGATTGCAGAGGACAACATTCCACCCCAAACCTGTATAACGGGACGCATTACCGCCGTACACGCCGGGCCGGACGGAAAGGTCAGGGTCGTAGACGTTCAAACGACCAACGGAATTAAGACCCGTGCAATTCACAAGCTCGCGCCGTTACCAGTGGATTGAAGCCTTGGAGGTTTCAACGCGGCCGGTGTTTGGTAAAAGCGGCATATTTTATTACATATACACATAAATGAAGTCTGAAATAGCATATAATAGTATATAAGTATTAATTAGTAATTTGATTTAAGTTAGTGTTTCAAATCCGCGTTCCAATTGGGCAGATTGGCTCATTGGAAGTGTAAGCCGAGATTAGGTCATACTAATTTTATGCCATCTCCATGAAAATGTATGTAAAGAACTTGAAATGAACTCTCTTAGAAATACAATTTGAATGAAGCCAATACCTGCCACTCCGATCTAAGGATAATTTTTGGTCGTGGAAACTACCACGAAATTTCAATGTATTTTAAAAATTGTGGGAGATATGAGGTATTTTCCAAATTGCGGGGGTGGCAACTTTACTATGGCTCATCTGATCGGAAAATGATGTAAGGCGGATCGATAGGTAAAGATGATTAAAATATATGTCTTCGAGGGTTCAAATAATTTATCTTCAAAATTGTGGGAGATACAAAGTCTTTTACAAATTGCGGGGGTGTCAACTCTACTATCGTTCATCTGATCAAGAAATGAGGTATGACGGATCGATAGGTTATAATGATTTAAATATATGTCTAAAAGGTCCGAACAATCTATTTTCTAAATTGTGGGAGATATGAGGTTTATTTCAAATTGCAGGGGGTGGCAACTCTGTTATCGTTCATCTAATCGGAAAATGATATATGGCGGATCGATAGGTAATAATGATCATAATATATGTCTAGAAGGTTCGAACAATCTATTTGCAAAATTGTGGAAGATATGAGGTTTTTTTCATATTGAGGGGGCGGGAGGGGGCGTGGCAAAAATTTGAAACAAACTTGATCTGCGTGCAGACAATACAAGTCTACACTGCAAAAATGGTAGCTCTAGCTCTTATAGTCTCTGAGATCTAGGTGTTCATACAGACGGACGGACGGACGGACAGACGGACATGTCTATATCGACTCGGCTATTGATGCTGATCAAGAATATATATACTTTATGGTGTCGGAGATGCTTCCTTCTGCCTGTTACATACATTTGCACGAACTTAGTATACCCTTTTTACTCTACGAGTAACGGGTATAAAAATGGTCGAACCTTCTAGACATATATTTTAATCACCATTACTTATGGATCCGCTTTACATCATTTCCCGATCAGATGAGCTATAGTAGAGTTGCAACCCCTGCAATTTGGGAAAAATCTCATATCTCCCACAATTTGGGCATGTTAATACCCTGAGTAACGGGTATATCGAAGTCGAGCTGGGCCGACCTCAACTTACGCTCTCGTTTTTTGTGCACTGGAGTCGATATCATGTTTTATTATTATTACTTGAGCTTGCAAAAGGCTTTCTTGCTTGGTTTAATTTCCAAACGAGTGCTGGCGAGCGATGCCAATTTTATCGGCGAGTCCAAACATGTCGGGTAAATGAGCAAGTGTGCTCGCAAACGATGTGCTCCTTGCTTCATACTTCAAACCAAAGATGGGCATGAAATTCGAGTTTGGGAGCAGTCCAACAACAACAGAAAAAAATATAATAACTCTTATAAGCCAGCCTCGAGGCGAGCAGCCGTCTGTCTGCCCAAGTCGCGGTCGCGAACACTGCCCGTATTTTGGTTTTTGCTGCAGTCTGCCTGTTGCGATCTGGCGCTAAGGGGATCTTATGAATAAGTTCAAAATTAAATAAGCTTTAAAATATTTGCATTTCGTTCCTTTTTCCCATTTAATTTCCAGTTGAATTTCCAACTTTCTTTACATTTTAGAACTTTGATCGCTTCGACCATTTCAATTAATATTACTGGGCCAAAATGTAAATATGTTATTTATAACTTTGATTTTGCGTTTTGATATCGAAATTACGTGCATCTTTTTTTGTTATTATTGCTTTTTGCATATGAAACTCAATTTTAAGCTTGTTTTGTGTGTGCTTTGCCACAGTGTTGTCTCCATATCAAGACATAAGCCGATTATGAGGGCAATTTCTTTACCATTCATGTATATGCGTGTGTGTTTACCAGGGTTCGTAAAATAACACTAATTTTTATTTACACGCATGATATTAACACTAAAGTAAAATATACAAGCTGAAAAAAATAATAATTTTCAGACACGAAAATAAAATAATTTACATATGGCAAAAATTATTTTATTCATGTAACTAACACGCGCATTTTTGCCACGCCTGTATTATACTTGTGTGTGAATTTTTTTTTCTACCAAATGTAAGCAAAAAATAAGAAAAGATACTTGCCACAAAATTTTGCACGCCCATGTGAGAAATAAATTGAATTTTTGAGTTTTGCTAACATTGCATTTGTATTGGTGTGTATGTGAGAGTCGCTTGTGCGCGGCCTAGCCGCCGTCAACGGTGGTGGAAAAAATAGAATACGTCACGAAGAGTCGCGATTGTCGTCCCTTTTTTATGAGGGCCATAAAATTTGACTACCTGCTGTTTTCGCAATGACCTGTTGACCAATGATCAAACTGCAAATCATCCTTTAATGAAGGATAAATGTGTATATATTAAGATAGGTCAATAGCAAAACACCAGGGCATTCAAATATACGGCAGGTCAATGGAAAAGGAGCACCCATAAATTCGCATATTTACCTGCAGAATATACATTTAGTCTTCATTAAAGGGGTTAACTCTAACCTACTTCGATTTGCAGTTTGATAACTAGTCTGCAGGCCATTGCGAAAACAGCAGGTAGTCAAATTTTATGGCCCTCATAAAAAAGGGACGACAATCGCGACTCTTCGTGACGTATTCTATTTTTTCCACCACCGTTGACGGCGGCTAGGCCGCGCACAAGCGACTCTCACATAAACACCAATACAAATGCAATGTTAGCAAAACTCAAAAATTCAATTTATTTCTCACATGGGCGTGAAAAATTTTGTGGCAAGTATCTTTTCTTATTTTTTGCTTACATTTGGTAGAAAAAAAAATTCACACACAAGTATAATACAGGCGTGGCAAAAATGCGCGTGTTAGTTACATGAATAAAATAATTTTTACCATATGTAAATTATTTTATTTTCATGTCTGAAAATTATTATTTTTATTATTGATCATGGCATGAAAATAATTTTTGTGCATTTTACGAACCCTGGTGTTTACTATACATATGGGGCATTCTTTCTCAAACGTCCCAGTCAAAAATGAAAATTTTTGGATTGGCTTCATACTTTGGTGAATTGTTATCCTATATGAAGGTAATAAATTCCCAAAATATTAACTCATTAAAAAAAAAATTTTAGAAATTAGGGGGGGTGGAAGTTTTGACATTTTAAGTGGGATTGGTATTTTTAAAATCGTATAACTATGGCAAAACTTTATCGATTTGAAATTGTGAATATGTCACTTTAACCCATTTCACGCCGCTGTTCGACTAGACGAATAGCAAAATTACCTATTTTAAAAAAAGTAAAGCCAATTGTTTAGGTAAATACACTATACTATTGTAAATTTTACTGGCTTTCAGATAAAAAATATTCCGATCACCCCCAACCTTGCGGGTGGGCTACAGGTGGGGGTTGAAAAAAACCTTACAGGAAGACCTCTTTTCTACGAGCTAAAAAACATATAGCTATAAATATTTTGTTTCCGACAATCATTTATTATTGTAGGGAAAGGTCGAAAATCCTCCTTGGGAAACCACTTTATCCCTAGAGTCTTCGTTGACTCAGACTCGCCAACTGTTAATGATTTGCCTGTGCTTTCGGAAGTGCCTATTTCCGGACAATTGGAAAACCACTTTGCTAGTGTAAATCCGGCCCCTTGCAGAATCGATGATACATCGTTGCATATGATTTGCAAGTCGCGGAAACTTCCAGCACCAGTTAGCATATCGTCAACGTAAAAGTCGTGCATCAGAACCTGAGCAGCATTTGGATTGGTTTCCATATTTAATTCAGCCAACTTTACCAAGCACCTTATTGCCAAAAAGGGCGCTGGTGCTGTGCCATACGTGACCGTGTTGAGCCGACATATTTGCAGTGGTTCAGTTGGACTTCTTCTCCACACTATGAGCTGGTAATTTCTATCGTCCTCATGTACGTTTATTTGTCGATACATCTTGGTGATGTCTGCGGTTACTGCGCATTTATGAAATCGAAAACGTAGAAGAGTAGAAAACAGCTCCTCTTGAATGGTAGGTCCTACCATTAAGATGTCATTCAACGCAACGTTCGTGGCTGTGCGGCATGACGCATCGAAGACCACTCTCAACTTAGTTGATGTGCTTTGCAGCCGCAATACACATTGATGCGGAATAAAATAGTGCGGAGAAGACAGAACAGTACTTTTAGCAATTGACATGTGACCAAGAGTAAGATACTCATCCATAAAATTCAAATACATTTCGCGCAAGTGTGGGTCTCTTACAAGCCTTCTTTCTAATGACAGAAATCTGCGTTTAGCGACTTCAAATGAAGCTCCTAATGACTGCGGTGATGATTTAAATGGAAGCTTGACTTCAAAACGACCATCCAAACAAACTTTCAAATGTTGATTAAAATGATCCTCGCATCTTTGCTGTTCTATAGTCCATCGGACCGCCTTTGAAGCTGCAGGCAAGTCCTCAAAATCCCAGAATTTTTTAAGCGTATTGTCTATCTCGATCAATAAGTCCCCATTGCAATGAAAACTTGACTTCGGCCCCGTATTGTCTAGGCTATAAGATTGCTTGTACCTGCCAGACACCACCCAACCGAACACTGTTATTTGCAACATAGGATGCTCAGGATTCTCCATAATTTGCCCCAACTGCATCAGCTCGAAAAACAGTTCGGCACCAATCAACAAGTCCACTCCTTGGGACTTAAAAAAATTGGGGTCTGCCAGCTGTATGTTTGCAGGAACTTTCCATCGTTCGAATTTCATTGGCTGACTTGGTTGGTAGCCCGAAATCGTTTTAAGAATACAAAAATCTAACCCGAATTCACTGCTATTCAATCTGGACTTCACAATTGTGTGCACTCGCTTATTAATATTAGTATGTAGTTGACCAATTCCGTGCAAATTTACGCTTATCTTTTCGCTTTTGATTTTCAGTGTTTTGGATAGGTCCTCAGTTATAAAATTAAGCTGAGAGCCTGAATCCAGTAGAGTTCGAGCCAGCACATACTCGCCATCTTGCCGCTTAACCTTTATTACAGCTGTTGCAAGGATCACCTTATCTGGAACTGTTGTATGCATCGCATATGAAGTCGATAATTGTTCTTGACTAGATGAAGACGACGGCAGTGACATTGGAGCGGTAAATCTGTGCAAAAGTTGATGGTGTGCCTTTTGGAATATTTGACACTTTTTGCCGTTGCACTTGGACACTGAATGTCCTCTTTGTAAACAATTTATGCACAGGGGGACGCTTTTGGCGTATTCAAATCGCTGTTGAACGGACAGTGCGGCATAAGAACTGCAATGAGTAATGTTGTGTTCAGTTGCATTACAAAACAAGCAACTCAAACTATTTGGAGCTGACTTCTGAGTCGTACATTTAAAAGAGTGGTTTGCACTAGAACCCCTTTTTTGATCGCTTTTCTTGTCAAAAGTAGGCTTTGGGTGCTTTGCTTTAAGGGTCTCTTCGCCAACTAGCTGCTGAAATCGTCGATTGAGCACTGTTTGACACTCGCTCCACAATGGAAGCTTGGAGTAATCAAGTTGGTCATCCCACTTTGATTTAGTTTTATGATCCACTTTAGACATTACAAGGTGGATAAAAATCGCATTAGTGATTGATTCATAATCACCTAAAGATAAAAGCGAGTCATGGACCGCTGATACTTTGTCAATCAAATGGCGCAATGCCGATGACGAAGGATGATTGATCTGATTGATCTCAAAAAGTGTTGACACATGCTCAAGAAAGATTAAACAATCATTATCGTAAATAAGCTTCAAACTAGCTAAGGCTTTCGGATAATTTTCTTCAGAAATTTGATAAGCTTTTGCCGTTCCTAACGCCTCGCCAGACAAACAAGACCTCAAGTAGTTAAATTTTTCGATGTCTGGCAGTGAAGAATTTTTGTGCACCAATCTATCAAGGTTAGGTTAGGTAGTTCCGGCTGGCCCCGCAGGGGGACCACACATAGACTGTTTAGTCCTTAGTGAGACCGGGTTTTTTGTAATGGAGGTTCCGACTTTTTAGTAGTCTTCAAGGATCCTTGACGTTCTGGCGAATGCCAGTATATTTGTTAGGGGTCTCCTGGCTACTTCTTCCAGTGAGGCAATCCAGGGTGTATGGAGGTGTTGCAATCGTTGCCTTGCTACTGCTGGATATTTGCAGATTAGGTGTTCTAGAGTCTCCGTTGCTCCCGGCTCCCTACATTTCCTGCATGTGTCCTCTGTCGTTATGCCTAGCTTCTTCGCATGAGAGGCTGTTAGGCAGTGGCCGGTTAGTATGCCTATTAGGAGTCTGCAGTCTCTTCTTTGGAGCTGTAGTAAATAGTGCGTACGGTGCTTGTCTTTTGTCTTACACATGATTTTGGAGATTCTGCAGCCGGTTGTGTTTCTCCACTTTTCCGCTGCCTCGTTTGAAGCTATCTCTTCCATTTTGCTGTGTCGCGTCTGAAGTGAGATAGGTAGGTGTATTATCGCTTCTTGGCTAAGTGCAACTCCGGCTTTTGCCAGGCTGTCTGCCGTCTCATTTCCGTCAATGCCCTGGTGGCTTGGGATCCAGTAGATCTGCACCCTTCTAGAGGTGCTGAGAGAATCAAGTGCTTCCCTACCAGACAGGACAATTTTGGAGTTGATGGCGTGCCTATGCATGGCCTTGATTGCCGCTTGACTATCTACGTATATATTTACTTTTTTGTCGCTTGGAGCGAGTAGTTCTGCCATCTCTGCTGCTTTCTTTATTGTGAAGACTTCCGCCTGAAATATGGTGCAGTGGTTTGGCAGTTTATAGCTGAGCTTCATTTCCGGCTCTTCGCAGTATATTGCAGCTCCGACTCCAAGATCCATCTTTGAGCCGTCAGTGAAAATGTGTGTTGCTTCTTGGGCCAGTCCTGTACGCCAGTCATCTGGTCCCAATGATGTTGATGTGCTTGTGAAGCTGGTACTGGGGATCATGTAGTCTGTGCTACTGTTGATCTCTCTGCCAATCATGCTGTGCCCATAGCTTTGTAGTGCCATGGTGCCTGTCGCACATAGACGTTGTGCAGTCTTTTGTGCAAGCAGGCGTGCTTGGATGTCCAGGGGGTTGACATCTAGGATGAGTTCCAGAGCTTTGGTTGGGGTGGACCTCAGCGCCCCCGTTATGCAGACCATGGCCTGCCGCTGGGTCCTCTCCATTAGTTTCAGGTACGTGGATTTCTCCGTGGCCTGCCACCATACCAGTATACCGTGGAGTAGTATCGGTCTTACGACTGAAATGAAGACCCAGTGCATCAGTTTTGGTGAGAGGCCCCATGTGCTGCTCAGCATCTTCTGGGATGCATATTCCTCTACATTGAGTCTCCAGGACAGTTTGCTGTCAATTACTACTCCAAGATATTTGACGTTCTTCTTTGGTGTGAGTGTCGTCCCATTAATCTTCGGTGGAGTCCATCGCGGAACCTTGTATCTCTTAGTGAAGAGAATGAGGTCCGTCTTCTCCGCATTGATACTAAGTCCGGCTTCCGTGGCCCACTGTAGTATTTCTTTGAGTGTGGAGTCCATGATTGAGCTGAGAGTCGATGGACATTTTCCCGTGATAATTATGCTTATGTCGTCTGCATATGCGGTTATCTTGGGTGCTTTCCTGCGAAATTTAATTAATAGTTCGTTGACCACGAGGTTCCATAGGAGGGGTGAGAGTACTCCGCCCTGAGGCGTGCCTCCGTGTGCCTCCTTAGTTATGGTCGCGGTACCCCACTCAGCTTGTACTTTTCGGCAGCTCAGCAGGTTGTGTATCCAATAGTCCAATGCCTTGTGTGTTGCTGTGGCTCTTAAGCTTCGCATTATCGCATCAGTTGTGACGTTGTTGAACGCACCTGATATGTCGAGAAATGCGCCGAGTGCAAACTCGTGTTGGTGAAGTGCTTTCTCGATGGTGGCTACTAGCGAGTGTAGCGCTGTTCCACCGACTTACCTTTGGTGTATGCGTGTTGATTAGGTTCCAGGTTCAGGTTCATGCCTTCCCTTATGTGGAGGTCCAGTATTTTTTCCATTGTTTTGAGCAGGAATGATGTTAGGCTGATAGGCCTGTAGTCTTTCGTTTGCACGTTGTTGCATGAATGTTATTGTGGATTTGTTTGACTATTAATGTAAGAGCTATGTTAAATCGAGTAGCCTTTTCATATTTCCTATACACATTTTGTGAATTAATCAAGTAGTCCTGCCATAAAATTTAATTCACTTTTTCGTGAAAAAACGGCTGTAGCTTAGTCCAACAAGCTGATAAAAGTGCAACAAAATTCGTAAAAATAGCGGATATGTTAGGCTATATGCTAAAATAGTTGTTTTAATTTTACGATTTATGCACTAGGTTGTAGATGACGGTTTATTTTGAAAAATTTGCTATAAATTGAGAAAAAATTATCTTCAAGGTCCAATTTAGTCACTTTCGGGTTTGCTGATGCGGCTCGCTTGATTTTTTATGGCTGCATTAATGTATGTAGTAACGCATAAAATTTATAAACCTACAAATTTGTGCTTGGTGTGACCCCCATAATTATCCATAAGCTAAGAAAACAGCAAAATGGTTTTTCCGCGATTTCTCGCAAACAAGAGCTGATGGAAAAAAACCGAGACCACTTTTGGAATCAGGGCGCAGAACAGGAACAGAATTTTTCATCGAGAAGGCCAGACCTCACAAAAGTGGTCATTTTGTTGCCCTGTGTTATCATTATAACAAGAGATCAAAAGAAAGCAAAATTAGAGGCGATCATGCTAATTTTTTCTGCTCGCACAGCTCGCTTTGATTCAACGATTAACAAGTCAAACAAGCTTTTACACAACACGAGCTACGTTATTATAGGTGTGGCAATCATTTAAAATCTTTCATTTCATAGCTTACATATTGTCAGTTTACTATTCATGCAAATGTTGTCTGTTTGGCAAAAAGCTAAGAGCTTATAAATTTTATTGTTCGCCTCACCTGTAATAGATACATCTTTCTACTCGCCATTCAATTTTATTTAATTTAAAAAATTAAATAAATAACATTTATTGAGCTTAAAAAGGCTCAAAGCTTTTGATCGAAAAGCTTGCTCGTATCGCATTTTTGGAAAGGCTAAGCGAGCAGACACGAGTGCGCTCGTTGCAGATCTCTGATATGACGATTGAAAACCGATACAAAAATTTGAAATCTTAAATTCTACAATTTTGCTTTTTTGCAATTACTCTCCAAAAAAATATAGCAACAGAAGTTTCGGCTTTAATGCATTGAATTGTTTTTCATGCCGGATACCAAATCACATAAATCTCTTCCACCCATAAAGACGAGAGAAACTAAACTCGCGCGAACTCTTCGCTATTTTAAGTTCCGCATCAACGCGCAAAAATAAAAGCCAAAATCCAAAAACCAAAATCCGCAGGCAGTGAGCAAATGGCGACTAGCAATACTAAGTGCTTTATTTACGCTTCACTTAATTCAATATTAACGATTTATTGTTAACAAATCCAGGGTTCAATAAATATAATTAATTTGGGGGATAGAATTTCCAAAGAAGCCTTTTGTCTGTCCTCATCCAACTAATTAAACCATTTTGCCTACTTTCCGTTTTGCTTTGTGTCTGTCACATTGAAAAGTCATTTCTCTCGGTTGCCATTTTGTGTTTTTAGTGGCTCAACTTACACAAATCAACACATTATGTTCCCAAGTGGGTTAGGGGAGTTTAGTGGTGAAAAGTTGGGGGTGGTAGTTAAGTGCAACAAAAGCCGAACAGTTTGATGAACTAAAAGTTTCGGTCGGTACTAAATTTCAGTTGTTAGATTTAAGCAAAGTTTTCTGTCAAGGTGATAAATATATAAATTATGTTTATACAGTTTTGCACACTTGCTTGCTTGTCACATATCACGGCTATTTATTTGCAAATGCTTTTTCTTACTGAAGCGTAGCGCTTTCAACGAGTCGCCTCAGCTGCCTGTGCTTAATTTAAGGCGCAAATGCTAGGGGCATCCGCCCTCAACATGTTTTGTCTTTAGCTGGCTGCTTCGGCTGATGCTGTTGTTGTTTGTCGTCGTCTAGTCACGTCTGCTGTTGACAAGCGTCTGTTGTGCACCCATATTGAATGTCCTTTTCCTTCCATCCCACTTCTGGCTCCTCAACGCTGCATGGTGCATTTTCAACGCCATTGTCCTGTTCTAGGTACTATTTTTGTGTCGCACAATTTACTGCACTTCCTGGGAGCCAACAAAAAAAAAAATATACAGCACACAAGAGTAGGAGAGTTGGCGAGTTGCACTCGACAAACTTGAAGCTCGACGCGCATTGTCTCGATAATTACCCATGTCCCCTGGTGTGGCAACTGCTGACTGGTGACCCTTGGCCCGTTTTTATCTATCAACAACTTTTTTGGACCAAACTTGGATCACGTTTTACCAGCTGTGTACCGAGTGAGAGATAGAGAGGGACAGTGTGTAAATTCTTTGTTGTAGTTGAGCAAAATTTTAGAGGTTATATACCATAATCTCTGCTACTTGTCGTTAAAAAGATTTAGTTTTTAAGAACTAATTAAATAAGTCAGCAGCTGCTCATCTACAAAGCAAAATTAAGCATATGAAAGAGGATCAGAAGTTCTTCAGACTTAATTATTTTGTCAAGCAACAGTAGAATTCTTAAGAATTTTCAAGAATTAAGAGGTAGAGGTGACAACGAACGAAACACAGTGATCCTAATGGCGCTGCCAACGAAATTAAATAAATATTTTGATCTTTAAAATTACAATATTTTTTAAAATATTTCAATAAAATTGAAAGCTAAGTTAAGCGCTTAAAGATGCAGCTCAAGTCTGCGGGTCAAGAGAATTGCGGGCTATTCTTGATTTCTTTTAATTTCACTGTGAAAAACGCATTTGTTATTTGTTTTTATTTCAATTCCAACTGTATTTATCGCTGAGAAATAAGAAGTGGTTCGGTTTAGAAGTTCAGAGAGATTTTTAACCACCGGTTCGGTTCATAATACGTAAGTTGCTATTTAAGTTTCTGGCCTAAGTCACTTCTAGCTACTTTAGGACCAATTGGCCTCTTCCCAAAAAAAAGTTTGGACTTTTATCGATAAAAGCTCCATAGAACTCTTTCATGTGTGACCACGGTTGATATCGATTAACGATTAATCAAAAACTTACCTCGGCAGAAAAATGGAATTAACTTGTGAAAATTTTAGAGTGCATCGATGAACTTAAATCTTTGTATGGCGATGAAGCACCATCCTATAGCACTGTGAACAATTGGTTTAATGAATTCAATCGCGGGCGACGCTCGCTCGAAACAAAAACCAAAAACAATCGTTGTGCCTGAAAACATTGATGGCGTGCGTGAACTGATAATGCAATATCGTCATGTGACATACCGTGAGATAGAGGCATCCTTGGGCATTTCTTCCACCAGAATACATTCGATATTGCATTAACACTTGGGCGTAAAAAAGGTTTGTTCTCGTTGGATCCCGCACAATTTGACAATCGCTCAAAAAAAGGCTCGTGTGGATTGGTGCAAAGACATTTTGAAAACATATAATCGCGGTGTTTCCAATAACGTTTATAAGATCGTCACAGGTGACGAATCATGGATTTATGCTTATGAGCCCGAATCAAAACAGCAATCGACCATGTGGGTCTTTGAAGACGAGCCAAATCCAACGAAAGTCGTTCGTGGAAGAAGTACTTCGAAGCAAATGGTCATCTGTTTCTTCGGTAAAACTGGTCATGTGGCCATTGTTGCGCTTGTGCAACGTAAGACGGTCAATTCTGAGTGGTACACTACAATTCGTTTGCCTAAAGTCTTTGGAGAAATTCGAAAAACGAACAAGAGAAGACAGATCATTGTGAACCATGACAATGCGAGCTATCAAATTAGTTACTCAGATGAGTATTTTGACAGTTAACTAACAACGTCCTAAGGTATTTTTCAGCCATATGAGATCTCAGACAAGTGAAATAAGAAATTTCACAAATTAGATTTTGCATTCTAGAAGGCCTTGACTTGCTCTAATGTGTTTTCCTTTTTAATAGAGTCTAAAATCTGTTTCATTTCTTAGGCTGAGCTCACATTGTTCGACGCATGAGACATGATAATCTAGTTAGCCTTCATGTTGTATTGTTTTAATTGTCAAATAACAAATTATTCTCAATGAAAACAAGACAACATAAGGGCCAACTAGATTATCATGTCTCATGCGTCGAACAGTGTGAACTCAGCCTTACTTGACTGACCTGGCGATTGGTCGCATTTTTCAGTGTTATAATTTTGAAAAATATATATTTATTTTTGTTTGTTTTTATCAGTCCAAAACTACATTTTATTTAACCCGCTTTTCGTAATTAAAATCATTCTCCACGAACAAATATTAATAATATATTAAATATTAATATTAAAATATTAAGTTGACTGGAAATATAAAAAAAGAACCACCTTTCAAAGCTTAAAATATTCAACCAATAAACTTGAATAAAACAATTACTTGCTAAACATTAAAAAAACCGACTAAATTCTCCTTTTTAACAAAAGCACATCCTATATAAAGTCAATCATACTGTGTGCCATATTGCTTTAAAAAAAAGCTGAGCTCAGATTTCACTTTAAAGTAGAGGTGAGCGCGTGAGCGATTTCTCCTTCACGTAACGCACGATTCACCAAATTCGCCCGCACGAAAGTCAGTGTTTTTTCACGATCACGTCGTGACATGCCGTGACACACCGTGACACCTTTAAATTCACGTCACCCGCACACCTCTGTTTTAAAGGTTTCGGTATGGTGGGCAGTCCTAGAAAAGACAGCCCAGCAGCGCAGATGATGCTCTTGAAGCTATTTTAAAGCAGAGTTTATCCCTCATACCGCCTGGTGTACGAACACAATCGGCAATTCACACAGACACGGGCCAAACGCATGATAAGCCCTTCGCCAAGAGAGTAAAAAAATCAGCGAAACCAATCAGTCGCTTCTTAGCGTTCAATGAAGTAGGTCGGAGCCAAATTATATTATATACACTCTCACTTTTCGCTTTGCTTTTCTTGTCAAACGCAGTTGTCAACATAAATTTAATTTAGCACATGGGATATAGATTACCGAATCTACACAGAAAAAAAAAATGCCGAAGGAAGGATTGAAATTTTAAGCCCGATCGAGGTCCCGAGTTCGATTCCCAGACAAGGCAAGTTAAAGTAAATTCTTATTAATTTATATATGTGTTTCTTCAGGTTAAAGAAGACTTAAGTGAATCCAAATGTACAATTATTTAATTAATTATATATGCAAAAGTTATAAGAAAAAAAAAATAAATCTCTCGGGCGTTCTAAATTTTTTTTGAACTTTTATCGGGCGCCTAGCCCGACTATGGCTCAGTTTAAGCCATTCCGAGATCAACCCATTATTGAGCCCGAATGGCACAGTTTTTTTTTCGGTGTATTTGATCTAGGCTTAAGAGTTTCAAAAAAATGGCGCACCACCGATTTCTGTCAAGCAAGCATCCTTCAGGGAAACACCCTCCTTTCTCCTTTCTGTTACTGATTACTGTATCCCAACAGAACAACTCTCTAACCTTTCACGCTTGATTCCTTCTAGAGAAGAATAGAATCCAGAATCCGCCAGGAACACAGAAATTTTTACTCGGTATCGGTAAGTGACTATCGCAAATCGATTTAAGAGATGTTGGAGCAGTCTGTTATAAGTCGGGTTCAACGACACAGACGAACTCGCTATAAAGGTCACTACCACCAACTTGCTTCTTAATAGGGAAACTGTAGGTATGCCCATGGCTACGTGCAGGCTCATTCCAAAAGATTTATACAAGCAGAAAGTTACTCAAAAATGGCAGTCAGTTATTTTCAGGAATACAACTGTCCTGGCCGATTTGCAGAGAAAAGAGCTGAGAGGACCTGTGCTCAAACATACACTCAGAAAAAAAATCCCTTCTAATTGTACCGAAAACCATGCTTTTCGTTCTCAATAGTACGGTAAGTCTGTTTATTCTTTTTCTGAGAACGGAGGGCTGAAAGTAAAAACGTTTAAGAACCATGCGGTCTTATTACTGGAACGGAAAAAATTTTATTGCTGACCCCTCCCCCGCACTCCCACCGACCCACCCTTTCTTCACTTATAACCCCTTATCTAAATCATATGCCGAAATAAGCAAGTTTTCTAATGTTTTTGTTAATATTTTTTTAAACACGTATAAATCTGTCTTTCATTTAAAAACATAATATTTAAAATAATAATATTGGCACAGAATTCATTTAATTTTAAGTTAAAAGGACTTTAAAATCAAAAAACTAATTTAAAATAAGAATTTTGTTCTCTGATTTAGAAATTCCGAACTTAGTCAGCTTTTGAGATCGTTTGTACTTGAATTTCCCATGTTTAAGTACGGAATTCTTGATTTTTTTTCTAAGTGTGCCTTTTAGAATGCCATTTTTTCCTGAGTGTAATAACATTTTTTAATTACCACATTTATAATTTGAAATTTTAAAACATTGCAAAATAAGTATATTGAGTTTCACCGTAATAAGTTTCTTCTCTTCTTTTTTCAGTGTCCAGCGAAAATATTTCAATATTTGCCTAATTTTTGAGTCCTGGCGCTTCGTTGCATTGCGTGAGCCATGAAAATTTTAACATCGATTTTCGCAGTTTAACAAAAAATATTGCATGTGTGTGAGTGTGTGTTGGTGTGCGCGTGCGGCCTGGTCAACAAAAAATTACTGCATTTGGTCTGCAAATTGGTCTCGTTGGAATGGGACAACAAATTGCAAATATTTATGAAAATATTTTGTTACATTTGTTGTAAAAAGAAACGAATCGTTTGATTTCGGACATGCGCTCTACTTGAATAATTAATTATAAGTGAAGAGAATGGAAAAGCTTAAACACATAATTGGAAGAAGTTTTCAAATTCAAGTTCTCTCCTCATTATTTTTGCTAAAAACGCTATGTAGGTCAATGTTCTGGTGTGTGGGTCAAAGGTTTTGCATGTTAATCACTTATAAGTAATTGTGAGGAAACGGGAATGAAATGAAACATAACTTAAAGCAATATTTTAATAGAGGCCAGAGAATTACGGTGAGTAATTAGCAAGAATCAAATGACTGGTTATGATCAGGGATTAAAATCAGCTCAATACAGATCAGTAAGGACATTGTTTTTAATTCCAAATTTCTTTGTATACAGTCTCGAGGGCCAAAGCCGAGCTTCTGCCATGCTCTTTATTTCATTTAGCAGAAGAAATACTAAACCACAGTTTATGCTTTTTTATCGCGTTGCAACACTTTATTTTAAGCATTAAAATTCCTCAAAATATCTTAAAACGAGAAGGCAAAGCTAACTTCGACTGTCGCGAAGTTTTAATACACTTGAAAAAGTTTACTCCAACTGAATTAACCGGTAAAATATATATAGGATATAGATATTTTAAATTTTTACATCATTAATAATAAATATTTGATTTCATAAAAAAAACTTTTCTTAGTAAAACACATTTTTCGTCTGATCGTTTCTATAGCAGCTATATGCTATAGTGATCCGATTTTGATAAACTTTTCCATAAATGTGTGGAAGCCTATAAAACTAACACATACCAAGATTGGTGACGCTACGATGGAAAACAAAAAAGTTTTTCTCACTAGATCTAGTTATTTGACCGACTGTTTCTATGGCAGCTATATGATATAGCCATCCGATTTTGATCAATTTTTCAAAAAACGTGTAGAAGCATATGAAACTAACATATAACAAGATTAGTGACGCTACGATGGAAAACAAAAAAGTTTTTCTCACTAGAACTAGTTTTTTGAACGACCGTTTCTATGGCAGCTATAAGATATAGTCATCCGATCCGGCCGGTTCCGACATATTAGTTGCGTGCAGTAAAAAGAAGACTCTGAGCAAAATTTCAGCTGGATAGCTTTAAAACTGACGGACTAGTTTGAGTAGAAACAGACAGACGGACGGACGGACAGACGGACAGACGGACGGACGGACGGACGGACGGACGGACAGACGGACAGACGGACGGACGGACAGACGGAATTGAACTCAGCTCGTCGTTCTGATCAAGAATATATATAGTTTATGTGGTCGGAAATGAATATTTCTATGCGTTACAAACTTCTGGGCAAAATTAATATACACTTTTCAAGTGTATAACGAGAGCGTAAGTTGAAGTCGGCCCTGCTCGACTTCGATATACCCGTTACTCAGGGTAAGGTTGCCCAAATTGTGGGAGATATGAGGAATTTTTCATATTGCGGGGGCGGTAACTCTTCAATCGTTCATCTGATCGAAAAATGATGTATGGCGGATCGATAGGTAATGATGATTAAATTATATGTCTAGAAGGTTCGAACAATCAATTTTCAAAATTGTGGAAGATATGAGGTTTTTATACCCGTTACTCGTAGAGTAAAAAGGGTATACTAAGTTCGTGCAAATGTATGTAACAGGCAGAAGGAAGCATTTCCGACCCCATAAAGTATATATATTCTTCCTCAGCACCAATAGCCGAGTCGATATAGACATGTCCGTCTGTCCGTCTGTCCGTATGAACACCTAGATCTCAGAGACTATAAGAGCTAGAGCTACCAAATTTTCAGTGTAGACTTGTATTGTTTGCAGGCAGATCAAGTTTGTTTCAAATTTTTGCCACGCCCCCTCCCGCCCCCGCAATTTGAAAAAAACCTCATATCTCCCACAATTTTGAAAATAGACTCTTCAAACCTGCTAGACATATATTTTAATCATCATTACCTATCGATCCGCCATACATAATTTTTCGATCAAATGAACTTTAGTAGAGTTGCCACCCCCGCAATTTGAAAAATACCTCATATCTCCCACAATTTTGAAAATAGATTGTTTGAACCTTCTAGTCATATATTTTAATAATTATTACCTATCGATCAGCCGTACATCATTTTTCGATCAGATGAACGATAGTAGAGTTGCCACCCCCGCAATTTGAAAAAAACCTCATATCTCCCACAATTTTGAAAATAGACTGTTCAAACCTTCTAGACATATATCTTAATCATCATTACCTATCGATCAGCCGTACATCATTTTTCGATCAGATGAACGATAGTAGAGTTGCCTCCCCCGCAATTTGAAAAATACCTCATATCTCCCACAACTTTAAAAATAGATAATTCGAACCCTCTAGACATATATTTTAATCATCACTACCTATCGATCCGCCATACATCGTTTCCTGATCAGATGAACGATAGAAAAGTTCACGCCCCCCCAATTAAAAAAATACCTCATATCACTCACAATTTTGAAAATAGATTGTTTGAACCCTCTAGACATATATTTTAATAATTATTACCTATCGATCAGCCATACATCATTTCCTGATCAGATGAGCTATAGTAGAGTTGCCTCCCCCGCAAATTGGAAAGAAACTCATTTCTTCCACAATTAGGACATGTTTATATCCTGAGTAACGGGTATATCGAAGTCGAGCAGGGCCGACTTTAACTTACGCTCTCGTTTCATATTGCGGGGGCGGGAGGTGGCGTGGCAAAAATTTGAAACAAACTTGATCTGAGTGCAGACAATACAAGTCTACACTGAAAAAATGGTAGCTCTAGCTCCTATAGTTCCTGAGATCTAGGTGTTCAATAAGACAGACGGACAGACAGACAGACGGACAGACAGACAGACGGACATGTCTATATCGACTCGGCTATTGATGCTGATCAAGAATATATATACTTTATGGGGTCGGAGATGCTTCCTTCTGCCTGTTACATACATTTGCACGAACTTAGTATACCCTTTTTACTCTACGAGTAACGGGTATAAAAACACTATTTCAAAACAAAATATATTCCATCAACTGCATAACATTCCATACTCTCCACCTTTATTGCCACTGCCTGTCTTTGATTTTTGTGTGGCTTTTTGTTATTTGAAGCTTCGTTTTGTTGTATGCCATATTTACCTTAACGGTTGCGAAAGTTTACCAACATGTTGAGCAAGTTGCGTTTTACACACACACGCACTTAGGGTGTAGATTCGACGTAACAATCCGCAACTGTCTGTTTACCCAGGCGCGTGTTTGCTTTTAAAAGGGCCGCTACTTCGCTCTATACAAATGTGCTGCAAACTTTATACATATTTTTTTTGTTGAAGCTAAAATTTTTTCAGTTTTACCTACAAAATGTTTGCATAATTAAAAGCCTCTCTAAAATGTATTGAAAATTAATAAGTCTATTTTCTTAGAATTTAGTTTTCAGCTCCATAGCTGAGTGCTAACTTAGGGTAGGAAAAAGTCAAGGAGAAAATAGAAAATTCTTCTTCTTTTTTTGTAATGGAGGTTCCGACTTTTTAGTAGTCTTCAAGGATCCTTGACGTTCTGGCGAATGCCAGTATATTTGTTAGGGGTCTCCTGGCTACTTCTTTCAGTGAGGCAATCCAGGGTGTATGGAGGTGTTGCAATCTTTGCCTTGCTACTGCTGGACATTTGCAGATTAGGTGTTCTAGAGTCTCCGTTGCTCCCGGCTCCCTACATTTCCTGCATGTGTCCTCTGTCGTTATGCCTAGCTTCTTCGCATGAGAGGCTGTTAGGCAGTGGCCGGTTAGTATGCCTATTAGGAGTCTGCAGTCTCTTCTTTGGAGCTGTAGTAAATAGTGCGTACGGTGCTTGTCTTTTGTCTTACACATGATTTTGGAGATTCTGCAGCCTGTTGTGTTTCTCCACTTTTCCGCTTTTTGAAGCTATCTCTTCCATTTTGCTGTGTCGCGTCTGAAGTGAGATAGGTAGGTGTATTATCGCTTCTTGGCTAAGTGCAACTCCGGCTTTTGCCAGGCTGTCTGCCGTCTCATTTCCGTCAATGCCCTGGTGGCTTGGGATCCAGTAGATCGGCACCCTTCTAGAGGTGCTGAGAGAATCAAGTGCTTCCCTACCAGACAGGACAATTTTGGAGTTGATGGCGTGCCTATGCATGGCCTTGATTGCCGCTTGACTATCTACGTATATATTTACTTTTTTGTCGCTTGGAGCGTGTAGTTCTGCCATCTCTGCTGCTTTCTTTATTGTGAAGACTTCCGCCTGAAATATGGTGCAGTGGTTTGGCAGTTTATAGCTGAGCTTCATTTCCGGATCTTCGCAGTATATTGCAGCTCCGACTCCTAGATCCATCTTTGAGCCGTCAGTGAAAATGTGTGTTGCTTCTTGGGCCAGTCCTGGTCATCTGGTCCCAATGATGTTGGTGTGCTTGTGAAGCTGGTACTGGGGATCATGTAGTCTGTGCTACTGTTGATCTCTCTGCCAATCATGCTGTGCCCATAGCTTTGTAGTGCCATGGTGCCTGTCGCACATAGACGTTGTGCAGTCTTTTGTGCAAGCAGGCGTGCTTGGATGTCCAGGGGGTTGACATCTAGGATGAGTTCCAGAGCTTTGGTTGGGGTGGACCTCAGCGCCCCCGTTATGCAGACCATGGCCTGCCGCTGGGTCCTCTCCATTAGTTTCAGGTACGTGGATTTCTCCGTGGCCTGCCACCATACCAGTATACCGTGGAGTAGTATCGGTCTTACAACTGAAATGAAGACCCAGTGCATCAGTTTTGGTGAGAGGCCCCATGTGCTGCTCAGCATCTTAGTTATGGTCGCGGTACCCCACTCAGCTTGGACTTTTCGGCAGCTCAGCAGGTTGTGTATCCAGTAGTCCAATGCCTTGTGTGTTGCTGTGGCTCTTAAGCTTTGCATTATCGCATCAGTTGTGACGTTGTTGAACGCACCTGATATGTCGAGAAATGCGCCGAGTGCAAACTCGTGTTGGTGAAGTGCTTTCTCGATGGTTGCTACTAGCGAGTGTAGCGCTGTTTCCACCGACTTACCTTTGGTGTATGCGTGTTGATTTGGTTCCAGGTCCAGGTTCATGCCTTCCCTTATGTGGAGGTCCAGTATTTTTTCCATTGTTTTAAGCAGGAATGATGTTAGGCTAATAGGCCTGTAGTCTTTTGTTTGCACGTGACTGCATTTTCCTGCTTTGGGCAGAAAAACAACACGTGCTGTTCTCCAGGCTACAGGTATATATCCCCACATCAGACATGCCGTGTAAATGGTTTGAAGCCATGGGACGATTAGTTGTTTGGTCGTCTTCAGCATAGCCGGAAATATGCCGCCAGTCCAGGGGACTTAAAGCTCGCAAACGAGTCTATTGCCCATTGGATTTTCTCTGGGGTGACTATGTTGGTTGGGATGTTTGTTTTTTGTGCATGCGTGTTGTGGATCGAATCTGGCTCCGTTGCGTGCGTCGAGAAGGGCACATGTGGCTTCCTGGCTACTCTCCGTCCATTTTCCTTCATTGGTTTTTAGTTGACTCTGCATAGGTGGCTGCTTTGAAAGCAGATTCCTGAGTCTTGCCGTTTCTGAGACCTTCTCGATGTTGGAGCAGAAGGTTCTCCACGAGTTTTGTTTCGCTCTGCGCACCTCCTTTTTGAAGATGCGGAGTCTTATTTTATATTCGTCCCAGATGATCGTTTCATCCGCCTGCCTGGCGAGCTTGAAACATTCTTGGACGTCTTTCCTCTGCTCCTTCAGTGCAGAAGTCCACCAAGGGGGTCTGGTTCTCCGTTTGCTGACTGTAGGTCTGCATGAGGCTTTGAACGCTTCTGTTAGGTGGGACGTGAGTGTCCTTACGGACTTCTCAATGTCATCCACCGAGCAGATGTCCATTGGCGTGGTTATTTTCCGTTGAGCTGTTGTAAGGAACTTTCTCCAGTCAGTGTTCCGAGGGTTCCTATACACACTGCGCGTTAGGTTGTATTCGAACTGCACCTTAAATCGAATGTACTTGTGGTCTGAGAAGGAGGGTTTTTCTAGGACCCTCCATTCAGATACCCGCGTGTTATTCCCTAAGGTCAGTGTAAGGTCTAGGACATTGGTAGATGTTGGTCCCACGAATGTGGGTTCTTCTCCAACGTTTTCTATATTTAGATCTACTTGTAAGATAAATTTTAGAAGAAACTCACCCCTGTCGTTGATATCTGGGCTGCCCCAGACTGTATGGTGTGCGTTTGCGTCCGTACCTGTCACAAGAGTTTGCTTCTTCGAGCTCGCCACCGCCGTTAGTTTTTCGAGTTCGGCTGGTGGTGCCTCTCGCTCGTGTGCCATATAGCAGGATGCCATCAGAATAGGCTCATCCTTGCCACCTTCCACGGCCACCACAGTGAGGTCGTCTGTGCTGTAATTAGTCATAAGATAAGCATAGATACCTTTTCTAACCAGAATGGCTGTCCTTGCTCTACTTACCGCGGTGGGGTAAAAAACGTCATAATTTTGTGACTTTAGTCCCGAAACCTTGTTACCCGCCGCAATCCAAGGCTCCTGAACTAAAGCTACGTCGGCGGACTCTTCTTCGAGGGTTAGAAGCATCTCCGCCGACGCAAGTTTGCTTTTATGCAGATTTATTTGGAGGACCTTTAACAGCTTGTCCGTCCACAGCCTCCGTTGGTCTGGATGGGTCGACCTCCATCGTCGGGTCACCATCCTTCTCCCTTACTGCATCTTTTATTTCGAGGCTGGTGGCTTTCTCGACCATTGCGTCAATGCCTAAGTCTTTTTCCACCTCTCCAGCCTCTAGCGTGTGCTCGTTTTTATCCTCGGGGTGGCGTTTTTTGAGGCGTAGGTGCACGTTCCCCACTCCCCATGCCATCGTCCCGAAACTTGGGTACAAAATGTCGTCCGCCTCCTTGTTGATCTGGATGACCATCTGCTGCCCGTTCTTTTCGGGCTTAGCAATATGGATCTTCCAGTCTCCGGTTGGCACATCTAGGTTCTGATATTGGAGGAGTTTTAATGCTCGCTCCGGTGGTACAACCCGTGGGAAGAGCACCTTCGCCTTCGGGACGGACGGGATACAAGTCCTGTCAACAACCTCCAGCTGGCAGCTCTCCTTCGACCTTCTTCCACTGCTCGGGCGACATTTTACCGTTGGGGTCGCTTTTGTCCACGAGGGCTACGGTCAGGTGCCGTTTTGCCACGTCGCTTGCAGACTCCTCTAATTGTTTCTTGGGGTGGGGGTGAATCTGCTCATGCGGTCGTTAACGCAGCCTTTTGCTGGCCGGAGCTTCTGCCGAAGCTACCCTGACCTGCTCGGTCGAGCGCTGACGTTTAGTCGTCAGGCTTTCTTCGACCTTCGCCGCCTTGGCCAGCTCAGCTGATCGCTGACATTTGATGGCCAGACTCTCCTCCACCTTGTTTGCAAGTTTGTCGGAGTTAGCCTGCATGGACTTCTTCTCCGCAAAGTGCTTGCGACCTTCTTCAATCTTTTGCTCGGCCCATGTCAACTTGCTTTTGTCCTCTGGGGATAAGCTGTCGCTGTTGCCGAGCAGCGCTTTTATTTTAAGAGCTGCCTTGTATTGGGCCTTTGCTCGCATGCCCTCCTTGGTTCGTTTGGGTCCCACCTTACGCGAGGTACTGGCACCTTCCTGAGTTGGGGAGAACAGCAGCTTTTCTTCGGCCTCTGTCGTTATAGAACCTACGTGTGATTCGCAGTCCGAGTCTATTTCTACTGCGGTACCGCGCCACACTTTGGTTGTCGAATCCGTGGCAGTAGGTTTTGCACTGTCTTGGCCTGCTCCAACCTCGACAGAGTTTTTTGTGTGACCGCTGGCGACACGTAGAGGGGATTTCTCCCCACCGTGCCCGCCGGTGGTAGCAGTCACGCTTCCCACCGACGTTTGGGCTGACATCCCAGCCCCTGTTCGATCCTTTGAAACTTCCATCGTGAACAATTATTTCAGGGGTCCAACCCATAGCGTTTTATGCCTTCCGCCAGGCACCTCTAAACATGGTCCAGTCTCAGTATCTTCGATGTTACCATCGGAGAATACTGTACCAGAACCTTAGCTAGGTACTGCTTGACCTAAGGTGTAGAACGTGCAATTGACAATAGGTACTACCCATTCTTCTCTAAGTTACATACAGTGCCCATTGCCCGTCCGACACCCTCGGGGAGGGTTCAGTTAGAGGATTTTTGTCGACCAAGCATAATAAAAAGAATAATACAATAATATTTGTATTTTAAGCAAGTTTTATTTATAAAATCAAAAGAATTTGGATCAAATTTATTTTTTCACAGATTAAAATAAATATGTTTCTTATATTTCTAGCCATGCTAGAGATGACCAAGGAAATCATCAGACCATTGCTTGCTCATTGAGTATGAGCTTCATTTCTGTTAAATGGAAGACTTTTAGGGTTGCCTTGCCAAAAGCAGGAGAGTCTAAACCGATTAGCCTCACTTCCTTTTTTACACATCAGAAATAGGGAAGGACGCCTGATATCGGCAAACCAACACGCCTACACAAAAAGGAAATCAGTAGAGCGTTCTAACATTACCCATAGGGGCTAGAAGCTTTTCTATCTTGTTATAAAGAACATTTACCACTTTAGTTTTTTTTCTCGAATTTTTGTAAGCTTTTTAGTAAAATTTTTTTGTAAATTTAAACACACAAAAACCCTTTTCGAAGTTTTCAATGTGATAGAGTGGAAGTCCGGGGTTTCTCTAGGGAGTCGTCGTAGGTAATATTCCGAAAGATAACACTTGAAAAATCGGATACTTGAAAAGACACTTGTTGTTCGGTTCGATAGGGTTCCAGAATGACAATTATTTTGTCGATTTATTATACTATATGACGATAAACTAAAACTAACTATTAAGAACTAGAAATATTCTATTCATGAAGAGGTTGAAACGATTGGAATGAAAAAACTCTGAACATCCCGGCCACCTTGCGCTGTACCACAGTTGCAAAAAAAATGGTTAAAGTACTTCATGTTGTGTCTTGTAAGATCTAAGATGGTGCGTATCGAAACTTAGGATTTTAGGTTATGCAAGAACCCGACAGGATCCAGCTGAACACATCAAAATGACACAATTTAGTTATCAATTTGAAACTATTGAGTATCGAATTATCCTTAATACTCAAAGAATCAAGTTAAGTATTCGATAGTATCAAAATGATATTTTCGATGTTATCAAAATGATACTAATTTGTATCAGAATGACATTTTTTTGAATTAATTTTTTAAGTATCACCATTTTGATACTAGCTTTTAACAACTTGAAAATAATAATAAAAAATTTCATAAAATTTTTTGTATCTGAACTTTTGTTGCGGCTTAATCGCAAAAGTTAGGCTGAGTTCACACTGTTCGACGCATGAGACATGATAATCTAGTAGGCCCTTATGTTGTCTTGTTTTCATTGAAAATAATTTGTTATTTGACAATTAAATCAATACAACATGAAGGCTAACTAGATTGTCATGTCTCATGCGTCGAACAGTGTGAACCCAGCCTAAGAAAAGTTTTTTTATGGTATC
This sequence comes from Lordiphosa mommai, assembly GCA_018904225.1. Taxonomy (NCBI): domain Eukaryota; kingdom Metazoa; phylum Arthropoda; class Insecta; order Diptera; family Drosophilidae; genus Lordiphosa; species Lordiphosa mommai. The sequence goes on from JAEIFT010000923.1 coordinate 29,045, forward strand.
CTATTTTTATTATCAATGACAATAAGACAGACGGACAGACAGACGGACAGACGGACAGACAGACGGACAGACAGACGGACAGACAGACAGACGGACAGACAGACGGACAGACAGACGGACAGACAGACAGACGGACAGACAGACGGACAGATAGACGGACGGACGGACAAGCGGAAATGAACTCAGCTCGTCGTCCTGATCAAGAATATATATAGTTTATGTGGTCGGAAATTAATATTTCTATGCGTTACAAACTTCTGGGCAAAATTAATATACACTTTTCAAGTGTATAAAAATATCTATATCGAAATTTTTTTCGATAGTGAAAAAGTTTCATTTCGATATTGATATTTGTCGAAAAAATAATCGATTTATCGATATTTAAACAGGTCTTTTGGGGTAACTGAGGTGTCATTTGAAGCGTATTAAAAACTAAATTCTGTTTGCCATCAAAATCAGAGCTCCCAAACCCAAAAATATTATAAGTATTATAAGTATTATAAGTTTAACAAAGTTATTTAATTCATTTAATAATTGCAGTGGAAAATTATTGAAGAATTAATAGAACGAATACACCCCACCAGCTTATCCGATAATAGCTGCGTTCCAAAATTAAGCAAATTTTTTGTAAAAATAAGAACAAAATGTTTATGAAACATGTCATGATTTTGGTATATTTAGAACGGATTTTTTTCTCGGTGTAAGCAGTTAAATCTAATAATCGTCAGACAGAGATTCTTGGAAGAAGCTGGTCGAAGATAAGCACTCCAATGACACCGAGCTTTCTGGTGAAATAGCATTTGCCAATGCCAAGTCGAAAAGCGCTGGCAATTTGACTTTCTTTTCCGTCCAAAACTTAAAAATATCGCCGAAAATATCCCAAAAAAAGTATTCGATATACGATATACCGTGTTTGTAAAATATCCGATATAAATATATCGGTTTTCTATAAAAATATCAATATTCGATATAGCAATAACATTTCCAATCTTCGACCTAATACAATACCTATTGTTGCGGAGGATTCCGCTTTTATTTGAATTTAAAATTGTAACCGCTGCTTTATTTGAATTTGTAACGCATTTAATTGCTAAAATTTGTTTCGATTCCATTTTTTCTATTTTCCCATTTAATATGTTAATACGGTCACTCAGAATTAAGTTATCGCTTGTATCGATAGGTTTGCGTTAGTCTTTGAAAAGCGACCGAGAGAAACGAAGCGTATGTATCTATCTAATTTTAAGACATTTTTGTAATAACCATTATTTCATAGGAAATAAAACTCCTTCACCAACCTTCAACTTACTAAACACACACTGATCAATTGGAAGCCGTTTTATCCGCATATCTCCTCGTTTTGGACTCAACACCTATTTTTAAACTTCCGTGGAATTTGTCTTTCTTGATCCAGCTGCATTCAGTCTAGTTCTTCTTTATTTTGTGAATATAATGTGTTGTCTATGTGAAACGTTTAGATTTGTCTGCCACAACTTGCCACTGCTAATCTAACAATAAAAAGATTACATTTATTTTGCCATATTTTCTTCTTTCTCTATTAAATTTCGCTCGAAAGAGAAAGGGACCCACAACCTCCCGCACAGTAGGTACACATGCTATCCACTGAGCCACACAGTCATTCACATTAATACTATTCTTAATATTTGTACTGGGGTACAATTGTACCCCATGCGTTTTTCGCTATATGTCAAAGCAAACATTTTTATACACTTGAAAAGTGTATATTAATTTTGCCCAGAAGTTTGTAACGCATAGAAATATTCATTTCCGACCCCATAAACTATATATATTCTTGATCAGGACGACGAGCTGAGTTCATTTCCGCTTGTCCGTCCGTCCGTCTGTCCGTCTGTCTGTTTCTACGCGAACTATTCTCTCAGTTTTAAAGCTATCGAGCTGAAATTTTGCACAGAGTCTTCTTTTTACTGCACGCAACTAATATGTCAGAACCGGCCGGATCGGATAACTGTATCATATAGCTGCCATAGGAACGATCGGTCTAAGAACTAGTTCTAGTTAGAAAAACTTTTTTGTTTTCCATCGTAGCGTCACTAATCTTGGTATATGTTAGTTTTATATGCTTCCACATAATTCTGGAAAAATGTATCAAAATCGGATCACTATAGCATATAGCTGCCATAGGAACGATCGGTCGAAAAATAAGTCTTTGTGAGAAAAACTTTTTTGATTTCCATCGTAGCGTCTCCAATCGTAGTATATATTTGTTTTATATGTTTCCACATAATTCCGAAAAAATTTATCAAAATCGGATGACTATAGCATATAGCTGCCATATAAACGGACTGTCAAAAAACTACTTCTAGTGAGAAAAACTTTTTTGTTTTTTATCGTAGCGTCCCCAATCTTGGTATATATTAGTTTTATATGCTTTAAAATAATTTCGAAAAAAATTATCAAAATCGGATGACTATAGAATATAGCTGCCATAGGAACGATCGGTCGGAAAATGTGTTTTTTCAAATTTTTATTATCAATAATTTTAAAATTTTAAATATCTGATATCAATATTCTATATATATTTTTCCAGTTAAATCAGTTGGAGTAAAGTTTTTCAAGTGTTTTAAAACTTCGGCACAGTCGAAGTTAGCTTTGCCTTCTCGTTAGTATTTAAAATCGCTGTAAAGCTATATAGTTATACATTTATTAAGTAACATGTTACTTATACAAGGTTTAAAAAAGCAGAAACACATTGACTTTTAAAATGTTTGAATATTCTTAGATCCAGAGCTGTAAATCGAAATTTTTATTAAATCTTAGGTTGAAAGTTATTTGGTGGTAAAAATATACCTTTTTTACTTCCCATAAGAACAAATACGTGAAACAACATTCTACTTAACGAAACAATAAATGAATGACAATTTCAGATTCAAATCCAAAAAATTTGTATGCAGTTTGAAACGAAAAGGACGCAGCTTGAAACCAGTCAAATTTTGGGATACCTTTTCAAAATATTTTTTCCACAGTTTGAAGATCTATTAAACCATCTTTCGAAGCTACTTTTGACTATAAATTTTATTTTTATGTTAAGTTCTTTAAAGCCAGTAAATCGCATGCATTCTACTTTTCCTATATAAAACTTAGCCAATTAAATTTCCTACTTTGACTGGGACCTTTGACTAAAACGTTCTTGGTGAGCATCTAGGCCAACCTAAGAATTCTCAGTTTAAAATTCAGTTCTATAGCTAAAGCAGTTTAGCCTGTGCGTTGATGTTTCGGTCAGTATGACCGTTTCTTACTTAAAAATTCAACTTTTCTTTCACATCTCCATACAAATTGTTAAAGTGTATAAAAAAGGGCAATGTTCATATGAAAAGAAGGGAAGCCAAATGAAGGAACACCCACACAAAACAGCAAAAATTTATACAAAACAAGACGAACCAACCCAAACTCAAATGATGATAATGAAGCTGATGATGAAGATGATGATGACGATGCTTACAATAATGATGATGAAACAAACGAAGCATTTTCTGTTTTCTAAAACAAACATTTGCAAATGTTCTCAACAAACTTTTTGGCCAACAACAGAAAAGAAGTGGGTGAGGCAGGGGCGGGTGTGGGCAGGGGGAGGGGGGAAATAGAGTTGCAGGCAAACAAACACACAATTACATTTGCAGTTGCTGTGCTTACTGCAAACAAAACTTGCTGCTTCCTATTTGTTGTAAACCCCCTTTGGGCCCCCCCCCCCCCCTTGTGTATCTCTGTCTCTGTCCTCCCGCTCACGTGCAGTTGTATGCGTAAATAAGCATTTCAGTCTGTCCTTGTTGTTGTTGTTGTTGTTTTTAGTTCTATTTGTTTATTTCAAACGCTGCTGTCACGAACGACGTCGACGCCTGCTGCGACTCAAGCTCCCTTCCTCCCACCCTCCCCCCCTATTGTTGTTGTTTCAGTGCTCATTAGTCGCATTCGCATTGGCTCCTTGTTGTGTATTTGTTTGTTTGCATTTGTTTGTTTTAAAATTTTATTGTATTTCGTTATATTCGTTGTTGGCTCTAACCCCTACATCACTCCACCCCCCAACCATCCACAACTTTACTGCTCTTGCAGCTCTTTCAATTTCATTTTCATCTTTTGTTTTGTTTAAAAAACAAGCTACAACAAATTTGATTTCATTTTGGAAAAGCATTTTACAAATGAACACCGAAAAAGTCTTTAGTTGCATTTTTGACCCCCTCTGAAAAGTCTACAGTTGTTGAAAAAAGTATTCGTCCACCGAGAAATCAAATGTCTAATTATATTCTATAATGTGTTCACAAACCGATTTTGAAGCCAATCGGATTAAAAATAGGTTTTACCATATAGAATTTTCCGGGAATTTCACGACTTTCGTGCGGATTTTCCAACATTGGAAAATCTCATGTCAACTTATTTTGTATACTATCCTTACAAACCGAGTTTGAAGTCAATCGGATGAAAAATAGTGTTTTCCATATAGAATTTTCCGGCCATTTTCCTTGTGGGTGGATTTTCCAATATCGGAAAATCTCATGTTAACTTATTTTGTATACTATCGCTGCAAACCGAGTTTGAAGTCAATCGGATCAAAAATAGTTTTTCATATAGAATTTTCCGGGTATTTTCTTTGTGGGCGGATTTTTCAACATTTGAAAATCTCATGTCCAATTACTTAGCATACTATCCTTACAAACCGAGTTTGAAGCCAATCGGATGAAAAATAGTTTTTTCCCTATGGAATTTTCCGGGAATTTCCCGACTTTTCGGGCGGATTTTCCATCATCGGAAAATCTCAAGTCTAATTATTCTGCTTACCGTCCTCACAAACCGAGTTTGAAGTCAGTCGGATGAAAAATAGTTTCTTTCATGAAGAATTTTCCGGCCATTTTCCTTGTGGGCGGATTTTCCGAATTCTGGGAAACAGGTGTCCAATTATTTCGCTTACTTTACTTACAAACCAAATTTCAAGTCAATCGGATGAAAACCAAAAATTTCCCCATAGTATCTTTTCCGGGAGTTTTCCAAAACCCCGCCTTAGTGCTCACTTTCAACACATAAGGAAACTTCTGTGAAAATTTCAGCTTTCTATCTCTTACCGTTCAGGCTCTGCGTTGATTGCCAATCAGTCAGTCAGTCAGTCAGGACAAACTCTTTTATATGTAGAGAGATTACCAATATATCTGGAGCCCTAAATAGTTATATACAATAACTACACTGAAACTATTTAGATTTTTTTGTAACGACCGCATTTCGAACTGACTCCATTTTAAGTTCGGCAACTAGATTATATGGAAGGAAAATTGTTATAATTTTACAAAATTTGTCTTAAAACACGCGGTTTAAAAAACGCTAACCTTTTCCCATCTTACCAGTAATAATAATTGCGTATCTTAAGAAAATGCAGACATGCGAAAATTCTTTTTTAAAACACCCACCAAAAATCGCCGCTGCCACCCTCAGTCACTTTCGTAAGGAAGACGTGACTAAAAATACCCCTATGGCCGATATATTGTTTAGCGTTTGCTATTCGATATTAACAATTTGAATACGTATTCTATTCTGCTGCATACTCCAATAGCGTTTATGCACCGGTTATGGATTAAGAATTTACAACTTTTTTCTGTTTACTCTCTTAAAAAAAGAGGGTAATACACTGCCCCGGACCGAAACCGATAACCAAAATGTATCGGTATCGAACCCGACACAGATTATAATTTTTTTAAGACCCGGAACCCCGTTTCCCGTTTAATGGGAACAAAAAAACACCGGCCCCATACCGAAATGCTAATACCAGTACTGTTTCGAATTTTTAATAATTTACCTTAGGCCGATTTTTCTCTCCCCAAAAATTTTCAACAGCGATAAATTTTACGTTTTTCTGACATATGTAGAAAACCTATTTACCAGATGAGGAAATACTGCCCTTAGTGACTTAGCGATTAAAGAATAGATAGACATACAAAAAATATTATTTTTAAAATAAATTTCCAACAGCGGAAAAACTTTTCTTTTGTAAAATTTACCAGCGTATTGGGCAATATTACCAGTCTTATGGAGAGTGGACCCAAATTCTTTAATATATATTAAAATTTTAAGCCGTTTCACGCATTAGATTTTGCATCATCTAGTGGATTATGTTCAGAAAATTAGTCTAAGTTCTTTTAAACCTTTATACACTTGTTAAAATATTTTTTTATAATTTTTATTATTTTTTTTTTTTTTTTTTTTGTGTGTAATTCCAGTTTTCGCGTATAAATCTTTACTTTACTTGACATACACTACATATTTTTGACGGACAACTAATTACGTAATTGTACCGGCACCGGCCGGATCGATAACTGTATCATATAGCTACGCCATCCAAGAACAAGTGGTCTAAGTTTATTAGTTCTAGTTAGATTTTCCCATCGTAGTGTCACATAATTTGGTATATGTTAGTTTTATATGCTTCCACATGTTTCTGGAAAATTATCAAAATCTTAGCCAAAAAGTAGTCATAGGAGAGCAGTCGATAGATGAGTCTAGGACCGATCGTCGAAATTTTTTGAGTCCAACTTTTGATTTCAGACCTCGGTCCTATTTGTTGGATTTTTTAGTTACTTTACATATTTCGCAAAAATTTTAAAAAATCTTATCTAACTTTATACCGTCAAAAAACTACTTCTTTGAGAGAAAAACTTTTGTTTTCCATTGTAGCGTCACCAATCTTGGTATATATTAGTTTGTATGGCGACCACCTCACCTCGAAAAAATTTATCAAAATCCAAGACTACTAAAGCATATAGCTTCCTAGTTCTATTTTGACTTTTTGTTATAATAGTATTTAAATAATCGGAATTTTACAAAGAAAATTTATATTTAAAGTTAAATCGATAACAAGTTACGTAGTAACACTTTGATAAAAAAGTTTAAGCGCGTCTCTCAAATGAGCAGAACTTTAAATTGGCGAAGCCAATTATTGCCTATTCTAAATGTTATAGGATGTGTCATCCCTATTTAATTTTTAATTTTTTTTTTCTAGTACTTGATTACATTGTTAATGTTACTCAAATTGTGGACGGTCTTGATATTAAATTTTTTTGTTGTGAAAATATTTGCCCATAGATTTACGAATTTTGATGATAAAATTAGTTGTTATGAAAGACATTCGATGGACATATTTTTTATTTTAAAAATTTTATGTGAACAAGATCTTTTGGCTCACGAAAGGATTTTTCACCAATTTTTGGTGTGAAGGATCGTATATTCTGCTCATTATCAAACATATTTATTCTTAACTCTTCCAATTTTTTTCTCTTTGGATAGATTAATTTATGAGTGGTTAAATTTTAAGGCCGCTTGTAGTTCCATATTTTTTTTTAGATTTATGTTAATTTTATTTTTCGATCGGAAGAAGAACGCTATTAGAGTTACAAGCAAATGGGTACACATAGTTCCTTAGTTCTAGGATTATCTGGTGTGTGCCGCTCAAGTGCGTAGACAGTTATGAGGAAGTAAGAAGTAAATAAAAAACCCTTTTGTTTTTCCATAAATAAAATTGCAAGTAAAAAGTTTAATTTGTTTTTCCTGAAATTGTCTCCATTTAATAAAATTTAAAAATAGAAATAATTACAATTTTCAATTTTCCATATATATATTTTCGTATATTTCTTTAAATCTTTGTTATTTATAATCAAATTATTTGTTATTTTTTTCAATGAAACTTATGCAAGTGTTTGTGTTGTCAGTGAGAGCAGAAAGCAAAACTGAAAACGGAAGTCAACAAAAAAATTTTGTTGTTTCACTTTATGCCTTCCGCCTGCCTCTGTGCCTGGAAAATGGGTTGAGCAATGAGGCGCCCATTTGTATGCAACACTTTTTGGTTGTTGTTTGCTTAGCCACTGCAAGAGGCAACTGTACCTTATGTGCACAATATCGTAATTACTTACATCTGATAAAATATATAATTGGGATTGTAGTTGCTGTTGTATGTTTTGACGAAAAACGCAGCTGCCCCAGCTAAAAACAATAACAATAATAATAATTCTCGTTTGGATTTTTGTGTGCATTCAGCATAAAAAATTATTGTTTTGCTTTTTTTACTGTAAATTTGCAAAAGTACAGCTGTTAACAATAACAATGACATATAAACACTGCGACAAAAAGTGCAAAAGAAAAAAATAAAGAAAAATGCCAACGCAGCCGAAAAAAAAAACAAATTAATTAATTAAGCAATTTTTTATGCACTCGTAAGTCGAAGATATGTCGAAAACACGTGAGCAATATGTGGGTGGCTAACTGGGCTGATTATGTTCTAGCTGATATATATATACATATGTATGTGTATGTGTGTGTGTATGTAGAATATCTAGGTATATCGATGCACTGGCATTTCATGGTTGCGGCTCATTTGAGCTAAAGAAAAACCTTGCAAATATAAGGGAAAATAAATGCAAACACAAAGTGCAATGTTGAGCATTGACTGAGGCAAATTGCATCAGATTTAAAAATTTTGTAACTAATT
>JAEIFT010000924.1:0-37408 GCA_018904225.1 Lordiphosa mommai
TATAAAAATATAGCGTATTTTGGAAGTTTGAATAGGGCAAAAATAGGAGGTGAATTGTTGATGAAAATAACTGAAAAATCGTTACGTGAATCATCGGTGAATTCATTGCGAGAAAGTCATCGGTGATTCAACTATCACCGATGATTCCCTTGGTGACTTTTTTGCAAAGAAGTCATGAGTGAATCATGACTTTAGCATATGAATTCACCATTGATTCACAGATGATTCCTTCATGCGTGACCGCCTAGGACATGCCTGTGTTAAATTCACCACTTCTTTTCATAATTCACTGTCATCGCTTCCCTTGAGTTATGCATCGGTGAATCGCCGTAGTGAATCATTAGTAAAAGCGAACTGCAGGGATGTACCAACCAATTACCAAGAGCGGGCCATGGAACAGATCACACGACGCCACCAGGGATGGGGCGAACCAACGAAAGATTTCGTCCAAGAGATGCGCAATATTATGAGATTCACTAACCTGAGCGAGGTCTAGAAACTGGAATGGACATACCGAAACAGCCGGGTCGATTTCAAGCACTACGCCAAGCGAGGGGAGTTCAAGACTCTGGTCATGGCCGAAGAATTTGAAGATTTGCCTGGTCACTTCGCCGGAAGCTGTCCAAACCCACCCAAACTGTTTTGTTGGGTATGTGGACGGCTGCCGGCAGGCAGGAAACGGTGCAGGCCCCAGGGGTCAAAACGGACACCCCGGGGCAGGAAACCAAGGAGTCCGACCCCAACGTTCTTAAAATTCAATGGACTACGCCTCAAGGGCGTAGCTAGCTTTCCATCAAGGGGGGGCCAAAAATTCCAATTTTTTTTGTGGGAATATCCTGCCGTATACGTAATATTACATTCTTTTACTTGTGTAACTTAATTGGTGTTTAGCGCTTGGTGATTTCTTTCAAATCAGTGAAAATCGTTTTGGTCAGCATGGTTTAGCAAAGAAATAATGGTTGTTTAAAGTGTCGTTCCTTTGTTTCACTAAAGGAAAGTCGTTCTCGAAATCAACAAACATTTTCATTATTTTAACCTATTTTTCAGTAACCTACAAAATTTTTAATGAAAAAAGAAAAGAAGAGGGAGATTATTCTAACTATTCTATCGTTTGATAACATTTTTCTTTCTTGCCTTCCTCATGGTACATAAGTTACCTTTTAAAAAAAGTTTTTAAATACATTTTTACATTTTGTCACAATAATTGAATATGAATATGAATAGAATCATTTTTGAACAGCTCTTGAGTATCAAAGCAATGACAAATTTTTTTTATTTGTATGAAGTATTGTGACAAAATAAATATTGTTTTTGATCTGAGCATTAGGCTTATACGGTAACATGGGTTTTAATATATAATAAAACAATGCATATGTTTAAAATATTTTCCCTAAGTTTCAAGTCAATTGGAATAAATATAATAATATTAAGTTGACTGTTAGTACTTGTACTCAATTACTCACAGCTGCTTTATTTATCCATAGATATTCTTAACCAATACCTTATTTTCTTCGTAGAAGTGCTATTCGTTAGAACAAAAGAAAAAAAACAAAATATTTTTATCAGTTTCAACATTTTACAGATTTTAAGGAAACAAAATTTGCACGTTTTTGAGAAAAAAATCGATTTTTTCGAAATATTTTTGCTTGTTGCATTTTACCTACTAAACCGATTGGAAAATGATCTGGAACTAGATTTTTGATAGTTGCATGCCCTTTGATTAATACCTTGCTTGACGACATATAAAGTTTCTATGTCATAAAATGTAAGGGTACCTACCGAAAATACTGAAAAAAATTCTAACTCTAAAACGTATCCATACAAAAATTTTTGAATTTCATTTTTGAGCCCAGCATTCCAAAGTACATCATAAAAAAAAATAGAAGGCTAACATCGGCTACGCCGATGTTTTAAATACCCTTGCAGTTAGTTTTGAAAGTCACTTGAAAAAAAAATTTTTCTCACTACAACCTAGTTTTTTGACCGACCGTTTATATTTTGATAAATTTTTCCAGAATTGTGTGAAGGGGTATAAAACTAATATATACCAAGATTGGTGACGCCTTTGATGGAAAACAAACAAGTTTTTCTCACTAGAACTTTTTTTTTGACAGTCCGTTTATATGGCAGCTATATGCTATAGTCATCCGATTTTAATAAATTTTTTCCAGAAATGTGTGAAGGGGTATTAAACTAATATATACCAAGTTTGGTGACGATTCAATAGAAAACAAAAAAGTTTTTCTCACTAGAAATAGTTTTTTACTGACCGTTTATATGGCAGCTATATGCTATAGTCATCCGATTTTGATCAATTTTTCCAGAATTTGTGTGAAGGGGGATATAAAACTAATATATACCAAGTTTGGTGACGATTCAATAGAAAACAAAAAAGTTTTTCTCACTAGAAATAGTTTTTTTACTGACCGTTTATATGGCAGCTATATGCTATAGTCATCCGATTTTGATCAATTTTTCCAGAATTGTGTAAAGGGGTATAAAACTAATATATACCAAGTTTGGTGACGAGAGTTCTATTTACAAACAACGTAATAGAATTGTATAAGCTAATTTTTATTTTATCTTCCGACGGTACCATATTAGTTGTGTGCAGTATGTAACAAAGGAGCAATTTCTGATCAGCATAACACGAGTCAGAAATCCATCTTCCGTCTGCCGTAGAAACACGCGCTCGACGAGAATGGACTTGATTAATAATATATTTCTTATCAAATTTAAAAAACGAAATAACTCCCACACTTCTATAGACGTTACAAACATTCGTGACATATTTTCATATTCTGAATGGGTATACATAACATCTTTCGATCAGATGAACGATATTAAGGGTTTTATTTTTTTTTAAACTAGTGATATTAATATATAAGAAATATATAAAAACTTTATGTTTTTAAAGAATTTACACGTTTACTCGGTTGCCATTAAAAGAAAACTCCACTGAGAAATCTAATTAATGTCTTTCTTGTTTTGATAAATTAAAAATTTTCCCTTATTTATTACTTTTCTTACAGAGACAATTAACTAAAAATGTTAGGAAGACCAACCAACCAACTCAAAATCAGCATTTGTTATTACAACTTTTGCGTAATCGTATGTAAGAGATTGAAAACTAAAATGTGAATGTTATTATTTAATGCGTGAAAAAATTGTAAGCTGAAGAAAATGAAAACCTAAGTTTGTCACGTCACGCCCTTTGTAAGGACAAATGTTGATAGTTTAATTTTTGCGTTTTGTGAAACTCGCTTGAAATATGTTTTATACGCCGGAACCACCCGGATTGGATACAATGGAATGCGTTTTTCCAGTTCAGCTTGTTTTTAAAGTCAACGCGTCTACGCGCACTCAGTTAAATATGCCTTATCCTTAGTATAAAGTATCAAGTATTAATTGGATAATTTTCGTTCAAACGTAATTTATTTAAAATTTAAGTCTTGATCTCAAATGAAATAAAAATATAGTTCGGCACTATACTTTATATAAATAAGGAAGATTTACAAAAGCAAAAAAAAACTTTCAAGTCTTTTTATAAATGTTTCTATTTATATAAAGTATTGTGCCGAATTAAGTATTTATCTCATCTGAGTAAAGGCCCTACGACAACATGTAGGGGGGGCCGGCAAGAAGCTAGGGTCGAGTTCCTGATCCTCCCCGACGTGGTCGGAGACATCTTACTAGGCGTGGATTTTCTAGCACAATGTGAGGCCACATTTACATGCGGAGGTCTCACAACCCATATAAAACCATCCCACAAACGCCGAAAAAGACGAAGGCGGCAGAAACCCTACCAGAGACCGCCAGGGGACAATGAGATATTGGGCTGGACAATATTGAACGAAGATCCCGACACCGAGATTACCGGCGCCGATGTAGAACGCTTTCTAGAAAACGAACTGAAACAGTTCGAGGGCGTGAGCGGTACAAGTCCAATCGCTAACCACCGCATCTACATGAAAGACGATCGTCCCATCAAGCAGAGGTATTTCCCAAAGAATCCAGCAATGCAAGCGATCATCCACAAGCTAGTCCAAGAGCTCATCGAACAAAACTTGATCGAACCATCCCACTCAGCATACACCGCCCCAGTGGTTCTCGTGAGAAAAAAGAATAACGAATGGAGACTCTGCATTGATTATCGCCAGCTAAACGCTCACTCAGAGAAAGACGCATACCCCGTCCCTCGTATGGATCACATTCTCAACCAGCTCCGGGAGGCGAAATATATAAGTACATTGGACCTGAAAAGCGGTTATTGGCAAATCCCGACGGACGCACAAAGCAAGCAATACACCGCATTCACGGTACCCGGGCTTGGCTTGTTCTAATGGAAGGTCATGCCTTTCGGACTGCAAACGGCACCAGCCACCTTTCAGAGGGCGTTAGACAGCGTTATTGGGCCGGAGATGCAGCCATTCGCATTCGCCTACCTCGACGACATCGTGGTCATCGGCAGATCCAAACGAGAACACCTCCAAAAGTTACAGGAAGTGCTGAGGCGACTACGCGAAGCAAACTTGAGCATCAATCCAAAATATTTAGGACACGTCGTCAGCGCACAAGGGATCCACACAGATCCCTATAAAGTCAAAGCTATCCAGGAATTACCACGACCACAAAAAACAAAAGAAGTTCACAGCTTTGTGGGAGTAGCCTCGTGGTATCGACGATTCGCGGCAAACTTCTCGGAACTGGCGAAACCCTTATATACGCTCATCAAAAAGGGAAAGAAAATCGAATGGAACCAAGAACAGGAAGTAGCATTCTCATCCCTCAAACAGGCCCTAACGGAAGCCCCTGTCCTGATTTCGCGAAAACATTTAATCTACAAACTAACGCCAGTGACAGCGGACTAGGGGCGGTGCTGACCCAAGAGGACGAAGACGGCGAGCTTGTCATCGAATACGCGAGCGGAAAACTACGTAAAGAAAGAACGCCACGGAAAAGGAGTGCTTGGCTATCTTTTGGGGGATCCACAAGATGATAATGTATCTCGAGGAAAAACTTATCGCGGTGCAGAAATCGCCCGAAGCCTGGCCAGACTACACCCAGCCATGCAAGCTCTTCGTAGCTAGGCAACAGCACCCCAGAGTTCTCTTAGAAAACCACTGCCAACCCACAGCCGGCCACCTAGGCGTGCGAAAAATCAAGCATCGAGTCATGGCAAGGTACTACTGGCCCGGCATGCATCGGGACATAGTTAAATTTGTATATCAGTGCAAGACGTGCCAGCAGTACAAATTCTCCCAACAATAAGCAGCCGGAAAAATGCTAACCGCTATTGCGCAAACCCCGTGGGAAACCCTGCCCAGGTCAAGCCATGGGAATACGATGCTCCTCGTGTTCATCGACAAATTCTCCAAATGGGTGGAAATGGTTGTCGTTCGAAAAGCCACCGCGTATGTAGTGCCATGGATTTTCAAAGAACGCATACTCACACGAGGCGGGGCCCCAAAAGTACTGATTTCGGACAACGGAGTCCAGTTCACAAGTCGGAAGGTAAAAACACATATGGAAAAATGGGGTGTCCAACAGCGTTTCACCGCCCCCTACACGCCTCAAGAAAACCCCACCGAACGCGCCAAAAGGACCATAAAAACCATGATCGCCCAATTCACAGGCGATCGTCACACACGATGGGATGAAGCACTCCCCGATCTCATGCTAGCTTTCAACAGTAGTCGTGCCTAATCCACTGGCTACAGCACAGCAATTTGGTCCACCCTAACTAGAGCACTAACAAACAATAAATTGTCCGTCAAAAAATGTGCCAAAAAGTCTTTAAATACGTTCGAAAAGCAGCCAACAGGTACAAATCGCTTGAGGAACATCAGCAGCACACGAGACTTGTGGAGGACAGTCGATTTACCTGTCGGATCCACAAACAGAAGTAAAACAGCTGAGTAAGCCATATGTCAACAACAACAAAGAAAGCGACATAAGTTTCGAATTAAAGTGAGACTCCAAAGGCCACAGAGGCTTTTGACTTTGAACCTTCGAAAAAGCGCAGAAGAAAAGCTTAAAAGCTCAAGTGCAAGCTCAAGTTAAAAGCATATCAAAAGCACCCAGCAACTGCCTGTAGAGCATACTTTTAGGCGGGCACTAGAAAAGCCGATAAGCAAATGAATATCTATTCTACACCAGAACAGCAAAAAATTAAGAAAAGCGAGTTTTCACCAGAGATGGGCGAATCAGCAGCAGTCCTCACAGAGGCCTCAATCCAACAATTGATGAAAGTCATGCAGTCAACACTGGAGACAACTTTGGATGCAAAGCTTGCAAACGTGGCAACGAAAGATGATATCCATGGAATAAATTTTCAACTAACTGAGGTGGTGTCTTAGATGGAGGCTATCAAAGCTGAAAACATGGAACTGAAGAAGGAGATCGAAGTAATAAAAGCAGACCGCCAAAGAGAGGCAATAGAAATGCAGAGGCTCATCTCCGATTCAAAACGGAAAAATGGGATTTTTAGAGGAATTTCAAATACCAAGGAACCAAAGAAAGCCATTATGGAGGTGTGCAAAAAGAATTTAGAAATTCGCGATCCAATCATTACCTCCGCCAGAATCCTATTTGAACGTGCTCGAGGCAGAAACATTATATGCGAAATGGCAACTATCGATCAGGCGAATGAAGTTTTCAAAAACGCGAGAAAACTAGTAGGCACGACCATTTACGTGGAGAAGGACTTATCAGAACAAAAGCAGAGACACAAGAGCCTACTACTGCTCCTTAAAGCACATCTACAAACTCTTAGCAAAGATGTCAAAATCCTGGTAAAGAACGACTCACTGAACGTAGGGCAAGACTGGTATTATTGGAACAAAGAAAAACAACTGATGTGCGGAAACCAACAAGGAATAATGGTGCTACAGAAAACCTATCCATGGATCACCCCGGAAAGCGTGTCCTATAGTACACTAATGGATAAATTACCAAAAAACTAACACGGAATAGGCAACATATACTTAAAACAAGCAGTCAACTTAGCAGTACCCTGTAGTTTGGCAGCACTGGTGCAAACCTAGTGATTCCGCTAACTCTTCGTAATGAGGACCGGATACCGACCTAACCACCCGCCATGTAATTTGCTAACGAATTTTGTATGGACATGTCCGCCAAATTCACCGAGCGGTATAAGGCTAACCACCAGCCGTTAGCGATATGACCGGTGCAAAGGAGTTACTGCAGTAGTCACTGCAAAACTGAATGAGAAAAAATTGACTTTGTAATTTTATTTATTTTTTTTTTTTGACTTGTCTGGAATTTGAACTCACAATTGCGAACGACTGCATCTTAGCGCATTCGGCCACCGAACCTCACGCGTGAGGCGCAGCCAAATGTAACATAAATGCGTGAGGCACTGAAAGTAGTCGGGCGATGATGGCTCAGGGGTTAAGACTGTTGCCTAGAAATACCGAGGTCGTGGGTTCGAATCCTATAGCAAGCTAAGATTTTTTTTAATTTTTTTTTTTATTTGTGGTGTTTTAAACCATTTATTTTATTTTTAAAATCACTTTTTGACCTAAATCGATTTTGTGGCCCTTTTTGATGCAAATTAAAAGGCAAAACAAATATTGTGCACACGCCACAACAGCAACGCCGAATTTGTCCGGGCTGCCGTACACTCGCTGCATCACCCACTGCATTACCTGCCGTTAACGACGTGACTAACGAAAAGTGATGCATGGATTCGTTAGGCAGAGTAGTCACTTGACCCCAGCAGAACTACAGGGTAACGTCACAACACCACCGAATTTTAATAGATATAGATCCAATCACCCAAACAACAACCATAGATATATAATAAGCAAAAAAAGTCTCATCAATGAAAACATAAGGTTGAATTTCGAAAGCAATGTTAAAATATTATCGTACAATATAGCAGGGCTAGCAAATAAGCTGATACAAAAAAAACTTCTTCAAATTTATAAACGAACATGATATCTTTATTTTATATGAAACATTTATTGAAAAAAATGAGGAGCTGTATGAACCGTACTTTGTGGACTTTAACATCAGATGGAGTATTGCGACTCGAACAGCAGCAAGAGGACGAGCAAGTGGAGGTACCCTTTTTGGAATAAAAAAAATCAATAAAAAAATATGTAAATTCACAACCATCGAACGAACAACTGTTATCGAGTTCGTTACGACAAAGGAGAAGCTCTACATTATCCCTTGCTATATTAATTGTAATAGTTGGGCAACGAGTTTTGAGGAACTATACAATACCCTGAGCGAGTCAAATATGAACAACATAATGGTATTAGGTGATCTGAATGCTCGGCTGGGAAGTGCACAAATAGGCATAATGGACCCTACATCAGAAGAAAAAAATTGGAAATGCTCCAAGAAACTCGCAAGACACTACGACCGATGCAAAGGGAAAGCAGATCATAGAGCTCGGTGAATGTTTTCGCTTGACAATTTTAAATGGAACGACGCACAGCGACAAGGACGGAAGATATACATTCTTGCGGGGTCAGGCGACATCGACAATTGATTACTGCTTGATACAAGGCCAGTGGCACACCCATGTAGCAGATATGTGGATTGGAAGTCAAACTTTTTCGGATCATATGCCCCTAGTAGTGGATCTCAACTTCACAAATCTACCCGAGGTAGAAAACGAAAACCAGTTACTACCCAAGCTGAAATGGATGCAAGCACGAGCGCAGGAATACTCAGCAAAACTAGATCACGAAATCGGAAAATTAGCTCCATCACAGCGAGAAGTAGAGATGGACTCCTTAATAGGTTGTATTGCGGAAGCGGCTAAATTCATGCATAGACCGAAGACTGAAACTGGGATACAGTACTGGTTTAATCAAGAGTGTGAAAGAGCCAATAAACTCATTCAATGCCCTTAAAATAGCTAGACGCTCAAACACATATGAGGATAAAGAGAACTATAAACACCTAAGCCGCTTCTATAAGCTAAAGTGTAAGGAAACCCAAAGAGAGTATTTCAGTAAATTGGAAGCAGACATGTGCCGCGTTACCGATAGCAAATCGTTCTGGGCACTCGTACGAAGACTTAATGGTTCGGGAGCTAGGAAGAACATTGCTGCACCACCAGCAGAACTTGCCCAATACTTACACAGCCTGCTTTTCTCAGATGACCATAGTAATATTGTGGGCTATGCCCTACCAAATATTATTGTTGATTCCTTAGATTGTGCATTTGATATAGAGGATGTCTACATCGCACTACACAAAAGTAAGCCAAATAAAGCGCCCGGAACAGATCGAGTACCTGTGGAATTCCTGGCTAATGCCTCCAGCTCATTCATATGCCATCTCACAGAGGTTTTTAATAAAATGTTCAACACAGCCAAAGTGCCCAACAGCTTTCAAACAAGTATCATCTACCCAATATATAAGAAGGGAAGCCCAAATGATGTTCAAAACTATAGAGGCATCTCTTTTCTTAATTCGTCAAAGAAAGTCTTCGCATCCATGCTGCTAACTCGCATCACTAGATTTGTAGATTCGAACCATCTACTCAGCGAAAGCCAAATGAGATTTAGAAAGGGGTACTCTACGGTTGACAGCATATTCGTGCTCACGGCACTTGCCAGGGAGTATCTGCGGAAAGGAAAAAAGATGTTCCTCTTTTTTATCGATTTTAAAGCAGCGTTCGACACAATAAATAGCAAATGCCTTATGTACAAGCTGAGCAATATGGGATTGTCATTAAAAATCATTAACATGCTCATAAGTTTGTATAGCCATAATACCGCTAGAGTATGGGACGGCCATAGTTTATCTGATGGCTTCCAAACGAACCAAGGGGTCAAACAGGGATGCCTACTCAGTCCGCTCTATTTGCCCTTTATGTGGATGACATAGAGTCCTCTCTTCCCGGTGGAGTCAAAATGGGAGATCACCACTTTAAGATCTTGAAGTACGCAGATGATATGGTCATGTTAGCTGAGTCCCCCGAAATACTACAGAAAATGATAGATGCGACACAAAACTATTGCATAACTTGGAATCTAACCATCAATTGTGATAAGTCAAAAGTACTCGTAGTTAGAAATGGCAGAGGAAAATTTGCACGAAATGAGAGGTGGAACCTATCAGGAACGCCTTTGGAAGTGGTTAAGTCTTTTTAAATATTTGGGGGTAACCCTGACTAGCAATATGAGCTTTGCTAAGCACGTTGAGCTAAAACTTAAGGAGACCAGGATGGCAATAAGTAGCACGTGGAACTCTTTGCTGAAACGTAAAAATGTTAATGCAAGCTCAAAATATAAAATGTATCAAGCAACAGCGAAGGCGATTACATGCTACGCAGCGCAAGTGTGGGGTGACGAGTTATTTGATGCAGTTGAACGAGGACAACGATACTTTATAAAAAGGATATTTTACCTTCCGCAAAATACACCAAATTACGCGATACATCTGGAAACCGGCCTGCCACCATTATTCACGCATACCTTAAAGCTCCACTTCAACTATGTAGCGAAGACTCTTACGATGCCCGATCAGAGATACCCCAAAATTGTCTCCAAATACTTGTTATCCATTAAATCACAATGCTTTCAGCGATGGGAAAACCTATCGGAGATTTATAACTCGCAGCTAACACTGGAAAATCCAAAAAAATCCTCAAAAAAACGGTTACACTGATCACAGAAAATGATCAATAACCAGAATAATTAATAACGCATCCCAAAGACCTTTCAAAAGGCCCGCGCCGCAGGTTCCTATCGATCAACAATACCGAAAAGGGCACATACAACACTGCGCTATCGATAAGAAGCCCCAGCGATAACACTATCGAGTGCGACTACAAGGGTTATCGATCATTCGCTCACGACTGCCGGCACTATCGATAAACAAGCACCGATAGGCAGGAGCTGCCTATAAAAGCCGAGACCGGGAGAAATCTGGGTCATTCGATGCGCGATCTCGTTCCAAGCAACACCTACGATGGTCGACAATAGGTTGAAGGAAGCCCAGGAGAAAGGGCGAAAGAAGCACCAGTCGGTCCAAGAGAATACTCCAGTGACCCTCTTACTGGCAATGAGCGCGGCTCCGGTACCTCCCATACGGCAAAGGCGGATGAGCGTATGCAATACGCAGGTCAGCCGACAAATTCCCGGGCGGCGAAACGAAATCCTAATACAGGCCGCCGAATCGACAAGTCAACCGGACCGGGAAACAAAGGATCGCACACGCTTTAAAAATAGCCTCCACCACGGGCACCGAAGATCCGTCAAGCACCGACACCAACGTAACCCCAGGCAAGCCCAACAACACGGGCCCGACAAACGGAACCCCCGGCAAGCCCAACAACACGGTTCCAAGTACCGAAGAGCCGTCGAGCACCGACACCAATGTGACCCCCGGCAAGCCCAACAATACGGCACCAAGTGGCTAGAAGGAAAATGAGGTACCGACCAGCACAGGTAGTCTCGCCGTAACAACCGCAGGCCCACCGAAGCCTTCGGGTTCCCATGCTACCACCAACAAAATACCGAGGGGATCCGCCCCGCAACACTATCCGCCTAAGGCCAAAGGCAAAACACCGGCAAATCAAACCCCGGTAATCCAACCGCCCGCAACGCCAGCCACCGTCGGACTAAGAAAGTACAGAATCCCCAAACGTCCAGGCAACAGGGATGCCAACGACATGAGACGAGCAAAAAAACGGATTTAGGAGCCACAAATTAAATGGAGAAAGCCCACCAGACTTCCGTCGGATGAGCCACCAACCATCCGCCAACTGGCATTGGCACTACAAGATAAGCAAAACAGAGATAAGGACACCCTGAGCCTCCACCCGGATGAGGAATGGGCTCGCACACCTTGTCGCGAATGGGAAACTCAGACCAGGACAACGAACTACGCTGAGACGCGAGGACAGAGGAGTGCCCATCCACATTCGCATCGGACGTCAAGGAAACATTCACGTCCAGCGAGCGAAGACCTAAAGCTCGTAAAAGAGGGGGGGAGTGCGACGCCCCGGGGGCTCGCAATACCTATATTTCATATTATTATTATCTATTTAAAGTTATATTGTACACACCTATATTATTAACCTTCATTACCTATATTATTATTATCTATGCATAGTTTTATTGTAAGCCGCATGAAGCGCCAAAGACTCATATCACATTCATATATTAGCCAGTAATCCGCACGAAGCGACACATACTTCTTTGTTTCTGTTATTTAAAGTTAATTACAATAAATTCAAAACACGCGCGCACTTTTAAGCCGAAACCAGGCGCGCGCCATGTATCGAGTAACCAACAGATGACGATAGGCCGCCGTTACAATCATCGATTAACAGACAGCTGACGATAGGCAGCCGTTACAAACATCGATTACCCAACAGCTGAGGATAGACAGTCATTGATCGTCGTAACTATCGATATTATCCGTAATCGACGTCGCTAGCGACAGCGGTCGGCCGGCTATAAAAGCAGCAACTGGACCGAGCCCGGGTCATTCAGTGCGCGGCATCGGTCGAGTCAACATCAAGGAAAAACAGCAGTTCGAGTAAGTACCAAGAACGAACCCAAAGGGACCAATCGCACGGTTTCCGAATCGGCTTTGGTCGACTCCAGGTGCGCGGTTTGCGAATCGGCATCTGTGTCCGGACGGGATTCCCGGTGGAATAGCACCGACGCTTGCCCCGTCCGGCTTCCAACGTACGGTTTACGAATCGGCGGTGGGCGAGTCACAGGGGATACGGTTTCCGAATCGGCTCCTGACCTTAAGAACCTGGTTGGATGCACTGCATCCAGGAAGAACGTCAGCTTCGGGACTCCCGTGGTGCGGTTTCCGAATCGGCCACGACGCGCTCCCAACCAAGGGGCCAATCGCACGGTTTCCGAATCGGCGTTTGTCGGCTCCAGGTCCGAATCGACCCCTGACCTAGGCCAGCAGAGGACTAGTCACTGGGGTGGCACCCACGTCGAAGATCCATAGTAACCCACGTAGATTTATCCCCTTACGAGAATAAACATAATTTGCATATACGACCCTGGCTATTTTTTGGGGGTAAACGATTTCAGCAAGCGGAAAGACCAAGCGCAAATAAAATCTCACAAATAAAATCTGTGACAAACCCTGGTAACGGCGAGCTACGCCCGTGCCTCAAAAAGAGGTCGTTACAGGGTTGAAGTGAGGGTTGCACATACGTGCCATGGTTTAGTCTGCAACCGCCCCCCACCTAGCTCTACGCCCGCATCGTCTGCCGCCTGTCGCCGAAAAAAGTGGCTAAAAACGTGACGCGCTTTTCGGATTTGGGTTGTTCGTGGCAGCACTTGGCCATGATTTTGAAAAATGGTTGTTTGAAGCCAACCGAGCTTTTTCGGTAGCTGTTGTTTTATCCAAAATGTTTTGATGGTTTGCCTGAGCAAAACTCTTAGCGACATTGATATGCAGATAGAGAATGATACTTGATGTGAAGGGTTTACACTGGGGCCGCCTGTTGTGGCCCACTACTAATCCGAACATCCTCCCCCCGTTGAAAGGATCGGGCTTTCAACATCTTCAGCAATGGGAAGGACGCACTGCTTAGTGATGGCACGCCGTGTTATGCCAGACGAGGTGCGTAGGATGGCCACCCGCGCAATTCCATCACTTCCAGCTACGAGCTCGCTGACCCTAGCAAGAGGCCATATCAATGGTGCCAAGTTTTTGTCTTTGATGCAGACGACATCGTTGATCTTCACTCCGGGCTTGGGTGTGCGCCACTTGGTACGCTGCTGAAGAAGAGTGAGGTACTCTTCAGACCATCTCTTCCAAAAGATCTGCTGATGAAAACTGACACGCTGCCAATGATCAAGCCGATTGTAATTCAGCTGCGTTAGCCCAGGCTCAGGGACTGCAGTAAATGGGCGCCCAATCAGGAAGTGAGCAGGCGTGAGGACATTGAGATCGTCTGGGTTTTCTGAAAGTGAAAGAAGAGGTCGGGAATTTATTATTGCGGCGATCTGGCATACCAGAGTGCGAAATACGTCAAGTCCGAGCAGTGATGCACCCATGCAGCGATAGATGCTTGGCCATTTTTACTGCCGCCTCCCACAGTCCTCCGAAATGAGGAGAGCGGGGTGGTATGAATTTCCACTTTATTTGGTCCTCTAGACATTGGGCTTGAACTGCCGTTGAGAAAAAGGCTTAGCAGATCATTCAATTCGTTTTTTGCCCCCACAAAGTTAGTCGCGTTATCGGATCAGATGCAAGTGGTTTTGCCACGTGTCGAGACGAATCGTTTAAGAGCATTTAGGAATCCCTTAGTGGACAGGTCCTTCACTAACTTAAGGCAAATAAAGACGCTGATGTAGCACTTGATAGGAGATTTGTTGCGAGTTTCAGGTTTGTAATAAAAGGGACCACAGTAGTCCACACCAGTAATTTTAAAGGCTGCAGCTTCCTCGTTTGGGCCTTGCGCGGCAGCACCGGACACACTTTCTGAGCACGTGCGCAACAGCTTTTATGCCTCCTATTGGCCAATATTGAAGCCGAATAGAAGCCAATAAAGACTGCGCGCCAGAGTGGAGAAATTTGTTGTGAAACTCAGTGATGATTGCGACGGTTAGGGGATGATTTTTCGGTAGGAAGATGGGATGATCAAAACCTAGAGAGGAATGATTGAGACGTCCACCCACACGAATGAGTGCAAAATCATCTAGAAAAGGCGCTAAAGACGAGATGCTGCTTGAAGAGCTAGTGGCCTTTCCCAACTGCAAAGTCTTATAGTCTTCCCAAAGATCGTCCTTTTGAACCAGGCGAATTAACAGTCCAGTCGCTTTCTGCACCTTTCAAGAACTTTGGACCGGTTGCCCAAAGTGACGATCGCTTCAGCTCCGTTGGCGATGCTCCTCTCGATAGGATATCCGCTGGGTTGAGCTCTGTCGTAATGTGATGCTATGTCATACCATCTGTGAGCTGTTGTATGGCACTGACCCGATTGGCGACAAAAATGTTGAACTTTGCCGGTTCCTCACGAATCTTTGACAGAACCACCGAAGAGTCTGACCGGCAATGAAAGGGACACTGGAAGATATTAATTTCTTTGATTTAGCTTCGCCGCACAAAGCTCCAACTTCGGAACTGTTAAAGTCTTTAATGGAGCGACGCGAGCCTTTGAGCAGAGCAGATGCACTCCCATTTGGCCTTTTTGGAACGAGCGTACATATATACAAGAACCATACGCATTGACGCTGGCGTCACAGAAGGCATGTATTTCCAAAGAAGCGCCAAGCTGAAGAACATAGCGAGGGAATGTAGAATGTTGCACATTGACGAAATCCTCAGAAAGTGCGCACCCAGCGGACTCTACAGCTTATGGTAGACATTCGTCCCAGTGCAGCCTTTCTCTCCAAATCATTGACAGGATTAATCTCTTGGATTGTCTTTCAGTCTGAGGAGTAAACGAGAAAAGAAAGTTACCATTGGCAGGTTTCCAAACAAGACCAAGGGCCTTTGTAATGTCACTGCCGTCATTGAACTTCAGAAGGGCTTCCTTCTCTGCATCAGGGATTTTCTCTAAAACGCCAGTACTGTTGGAACACCATTTCCGTAGTTTAAAATGTCCCTTGGCAAGAAGTTCCGTAGCTTGCTGCTTAATTTCGTTCACCTCCTGTGTAGAGTTGCCTCCTGAAATCATATCATCAGGCATCACCAGAACCTGAACCGAACCGGTTCTGAAGGGTTCGGTTCCGGACCGGTTTGCAGCCCTGCTTCTTTTAAATTACTGCACTACTAACAAAAAGTTGATAATGATAATAATTTTTCAGTCTTCCTACTTTAACATCTTAATACTAACAATATTTAGACTTATTTGTAACATTCCTATTAACTAAGATCACAAAGCTATTATATATATAATTTAGACAAAAGTGAGAATATAAAAAACGAAGTACAAACAAACGAAAGTGAAAAGAAAAAACAATATATAAATAATTATGTTAATGGATCCTGAAGATGTTCTTTAAGCTTAACTTTAAATTGCGTAGCGCTTTTAATAGATTTTATTGAGTTGGGTAGTGAGTTCCAATGCTGAGCAGCATAGACATAGAATTGTTTTTCGGAACTAGACAGCTTTATTCTCGGGCATATTAAATTATTTGTTCTAGAGGATGTTGCAAAATTGAGTTTCTCGTAAGTCGGTTCTCTGCGGGTAATTATGTTGTGTAGAGCTCTAAATTTTAACCATTGACAAAGGTAAAGGTCAAAAATTTTATTTGCAGAAAAGGTTATGTGGTCAAACCTATTTTTATTAAATATATATCGGGCTATAGAGTTAAAGGTGACTTTAAGTTTGTTCAGGCTAGCTGCGTCACATTGCCCAAATACCTCTCGCCATAAAAAAGCGTAGGAATCAGATACATTCTAGCTATAGTCATTCGAACTTGGACTGGTAAAAACTTCTGAGATAAGGACAGCTGTCTAAGTAATCCATACAATTTTCCAGTGGCTCTGTTAATATGGTCATTCCAAGTTAATGTGTTATTGAAGTGAATTCCCAAATTGGTAGCTTCAACCACATATGGAATTTGCATGCCATCAACACATAACTTAGGCAGCTGACCCATATCCAGATCTCTTTTATAGATTATGAGGCATTTCGATTTCAGAGGATTAAGTCCAAGACCATTTTCAATGCCCCAATTATTGATTTTTAAGAGATCAACATTACACATAGAAATACACTCATTTAATTGACTTAGCGGACGACTTAAATACATCTGGACATCATCTGCGTACATATGAATCTTACAATTTGACAGGACACTAGGGAGGTCATTCACATACACAGAGAACAATAAGGGTCCAAGAACAGAAACTTGGGGTACACCTCGTGTAATCGGTAGGAGACCAGAGGTGCACTTATTCAATACTACTGCCTGTTGTCTATCACTTAGGTAGGACTTAATAAATTTAGTTGCTGAGGTCGAGAAATTAAAGAGCGATTTGAGTTTTGCGCATAATAAATTATGATTCACGGTGTCGAAGGCCTTACTGTAATCAAGTATACATAGGAATGTTACCTGACTATCATCCAATTGACATCGAATATCTTCTGATATTTTTAGTATCGCGGTCGTGCAGCTTCTGTTTCTCCTAAAACCAGACTGGTTATCATTTAATTTAGAGTGTACTGCTCGAAATTGGAATTGGAATTTGGAGCGCCATCAACTGCTCGCAAACTTTTGATAAATATGGCAAGATCGAGATTGGCCTAAATTCTCGCGATGATTTAGGGATTGGCAATGGATTGGCAATGGAAAAGCGGACTGCGGAGAAAAGCGGAGTGACACACTCACACGATATGTAATTTTTTGTAAGTCTACGGCATAAAATGTGCCGTACGATTCCATATGTTTAAATATTTAACTTATTTTTTGAGGTTTGTCATATGGTTTACTCAGGGTGTGCAACTTAAGGTTGCAACTCATGGTTGGCAACTCTGTTAAGCTATTTGACAATTCAGTTTGCCCAGTTTCATTCTAATTAAAAAATGACGGACGAAAATATTAAAAAAACGCGAAAGTCACGAAAAGTCCTGGCAGACTGGAATGAAGACGGAATTCGACAACTGATTCAGGCAGTGGAGTCGGAGCCCGTCTTGTGGGGTGCAACGCAAGCCAACTACAGAAATAAAGTCAAACGGGACTCCGCTTGGCAAAGCTTGTCCGAATCCGATTTCAATGATGAAATAAGTGGCCACGATCTTAATATGAAGTGGCAAGGCCTACGCAGCCAATACAAGGAGCAGCTGAGCAAGATGAAAACAAGAAAGAGTGGAGATGGCACCGATGCCAATTATTTTGTGCGATGGAAATAATTTGCCAATATGCGGTTTTTGGATGCAGAGGAATTGAGAGACACGATTGAAACTCAATCAAATCTATCCATTGCAGAAATGGATTTACGCATAACCGAATCTTGTTTTTGTATTAATGGTGTCACCATTTGCAAAAGGGCGTTGAAATCTTCCTCCGGCATTCGCATACAATTTATGTACGCATCCCGATCTTCTTCTCGAATTTCTTCGAAAAGAGTTGCACTAAGTCCGTTCACTTCGTCTGTCTATCCACTACCCAAACTCTACGGCGCTTTTTTTTTTTGTTCATCTAAAATTTGTCTTTTTCTCTCCTTTAAAACACAAATCGCAGCAATTGCAGCACACAACCGTGCTCGACGAGACATTATAGCAAACTGTACTATTTAAAATGACACACGAAAGTAGATTAATATATGTTGTCACATGATTAAAACCTGATAACCTGCCTCATCGTGTGAGTAAATTGTCACAGGGTATGGCATTGATCTCCACATTTTCATGTGGTAAGCAGTTCTCCACAACTTGCCCAACGAATTTTGCAACATCTGTGTTCACGTGTGAGTGCCACATTTTTGTAGTGCCACATGAGACTGCTTTACCTGTGGCAAATTGCCACATCGTGTGAGTCCGCCTTTAGAGAAGGTTTAATTATTTTTGTTTTTATTTTTACGCGTCATATATATCTAGAATGTTTGTATTGAGTATATGTAATTGCTGGTCCACAGTTGGTAGGCTGAATATTTGGGTCCAATTATAATTATAAAACTCTCTTTCGAGAGCTGGATGGTCGATTGACTTAAAGTCTCTATAAACAATCTGTACATCACGATAATCTAACTCCATATCGAAAGTAAGGAAGATTAGATCATGTTTCGAAAAGACTGGAACTGATATCTGATCATATAGTAGTATTTTTGTTGAGTTTTTGCCAAAGAAAACGTCCAGTAGGGTATCCCAGGTTTTTGTGAAGTGTGTAGGTGTCGTGTTATTAACAGTTTTTAGTCCTAGGGACTTTATATCATGCACCAGATGTTTATCAATTAACAAATTGCAGTTAAGGTCTCCAGTTAGTATTACGTCTGTATATGATAAGGAAAGGTTGGAAATTACTTCAAATAACTGAGAACAATCAATATTTCGATATGTTCTGTATATACAGCCAATCAATGTTTTCAGGCTAGTTCGCTTATTATTGACTTCTATAAATATATATTCAATTTCACTATCATTAGGGTGTTTTAGTAGAGTCCCCACATGTCAGTCTGGCGTTCACGTACACTGCGAAACCTCCTGCATGACTTGTACGGTCTGAACGAAACAACACATTTCCCTCACAATCAAAACTTGGGTCAGCGAGGTCAGACGCGAACCAGGTTTCTGAACACACAAATCAAATCCACTTTCGAGTTTACAAAAAGGTATCGAACTTCATCCATTTTTTTGACAAGGCTCTGGGCGTTTATATGGGCAACCGTAAGTCCCTTTTTATGGTTGCTTAGAACTCTAATCATGCTGCTCGCAATGGTGCTACTTAAATTCTGAGACAGTTAAACAAAGTAAATCTACCAAATGCGCACGCTTAACATTTAAAGGAACAATTTTACCTATTACTATAAAGATGAATACACAATAACTTATTTTACACGAGTATTTGTACTAGAATACATGAAGAATATTTAATTTTGGCAATATGAAGTTTAACCACGAAAGTCAGCGGAAAGGGCATTTGAAGTCGTCGGAAAAGTTTTTGGATCAGCATTACTGCCGGCAACACATGGTGTCTGCTCAGTAACAGGTGGAGTCAAATGAATTCTCTTAACTAAATCTGAAAGATCTTCCATGCGCTCAGTGCAGCACACAGCTTCTCTTCTAGTTAGTTTGACATGTACCAGGCCACGTCGTGTGAACACTGCAGAGAGCACCTTATGCTTCTTAAGACGCATTGCCTCTTTAAAAATTAAGAAGACATGTACCAGGCCACGTCGTGTGAACACTGCAGAGAGCACCTTATGCTTCTTAAGACGCATTGCCTCTTTAAAAATTAAGAAGCTCTCTTTTGACAGCTGCTCATTAACGTAGATGGGTACGTCAGAGTGCATGTTAATCAGTTGCACCAACAACCCGTAAAAGCGCAATTTTATCACGTGTCGAGTCCATTTTTATAATAATGACAGGGTCAACAGTGGAGTTTTGCGACTTTCTTGCCCTGAAAATATCTCTGACTCTCGGTGCTGGCATAATGTTAAGGTTAAGGCATAGGGTGTTATAGATGTGCATCAAATTCTCGCCCCCCTCAAAGGGAACACCGTGCATGCGCAAATCACACAAGCTCATGTTATTTGCGTTCGTCTGTGACGCCAAATCCGCACGTAACCCGTTCACCTGTTCCTTCAGACAGCGAAGCTGTTCATTTCAGTAGTGAGTCCATTGAAATGCTCATGAAGCATCTCCAGCAAGCTCCTTTCAACTTCGCCTACAGTGGCTTTTATGAGTTCGGCCTGCTACTCAAACCGACGGTTAAGGATCTGGAGAAGGGCAGGTGATGGAGCATCAGATGAGTCATCAGAGGGACGGTTACGCTTCAAGCCAGCTCCAGCGTTGTCCTTAACTCGCTTACCTCCAGGTGCCACCATATTGTTACCTCCACTCATTAATGAGTATTAATTAGTGAGTGAGTATATGGAGTGATTTGTTGTTGGGTTTGTTGTGTTGTTTAATTGAGTGGGTGAGTCAGATTGAGCTCTTGTGTTTGTGCTTATTCCTTATGCTTTGGGCTCGTTGTTGTTTTTGATGAGAGATCAAGATCCACAAGCCTCTCTGGTCTTTTATTCCGGTTTTCGGTTGAGCGCTTACTTACACTCACTCACACACACACTGCCAATGTCAGTTTTAACTTTTTGTTTAATTTTCGTAGTTTGTTGTTATTTGTTTTAAATGTGTTTTGACCTGAGGGTGGCTATTACTCTTAGACACCTTTAGAGACCGACAAATTAATAAAATAACTTCAAATACTGTGTTTGCGGTTATTTAATGCAGAGCTATAAAAATTCGTGTCCGTTCCTCCTGTTGGTATACAGTTTTTGAATGAGTAATGAGTAATGCTGCTGGAAGTGTTCCTCGCAGAGGAGTTCTTCCTTCGTGGCCTTCGAGATGGGTTCAAATGAGTTTTCAACTTCCCAAAACCGCTGGACCATTTCGTCTAGCCGAGCGCTAGGTATGGTGTCAGCCGATGATTTAGAAAGTGCGACGAGAGATAACGATTTTGTGGCTAGTTGCCCACTGCCGGATACGATCCAGCCGAAACGAGTTTTTTGCAAAAGAGGCAGCCCAGGTACAGGCTGAATCTGACCCACACAAAGCAATTCGAAAAAGAGCCCAGCTCCGATGAGCAGGTCAACGCGCTGGGGCGTGTGGAATTGTGGATCAGCTAGCTGTATGTTCGATGGGATACTCCAATCAGCCGTGTTTAATGCAAGGCTAGGCTGACTATCGGTGATTGTCTGTGCTATAACAGCTGTGACCGTGACTGAGTAATTTGAGATTCATGATTGTATGTTGAGATCGACAGAATAACCCTCTGTGGAGAATTCAGAATTTCCGATGCCTGAAACTGAGGCCAAGGTTTTTGTTTTTTGTAGTTGGAGTTGACTTGCAAGGCGTGTGGTTATTAAATGCAATTGCGAACCCGAATCAAGAAGGGCCCGGTTCTTGACCAACATGCTTGCAGTGGCTAGAAGCACCATATCAGATTGAGATCTATCGGCGAGAGCAGAGGGTGGTGCAGGCATTAAACTAAACTGAGCTGCCGAATGGGATTCTACTTCGGATGATGCCGCTGAGATGGGCGATGACTGATCATTGTGCAGAAGCGTGTGATGCTTCGTATGACAACTTCGACATACTGGACTTGCAATCTCTCATCTAATGACCTTTCTTTAAGCAATTCAGGCATAGAGCGAGCCGTTTTGCTTCCTTCTGACGAGAAATGGGAGACAAACTGACAAATCGTGGGCACCGATATATGGAATGATCCGAGTTATTACAAAAGACGCAGCAAACTGGGGCTGCAGTTGATGCTACGAATGATTTGCGCTGATTTGTACTTTTGATTTGACAGTTTTACCAATTTGACTGCACGGCGTCTGCAGGGAATGGTCGATGTTCTCTAAAAGCCGACAGCGCTTCTCTAAGAACGTAGATAATTTTTCCCTCGATGGAACTTCACTGCAGGCAGAGCTCTTCTCCCACTTCGTTTGGGTTGACTTGTTCAGTTTTTGTAGCAACAGTTGAGCGATGATGCAGTCTGCGATTTGTTCCTTGGAACCCAGTGCCTGAAGCACGCGCATATGCGAGGTGACGTTGTCTGTCAATTCCCGCATCTTGCTAACGAACCTCCACCTTGCTCAGCCCAAAAACCTCTCTGATATGTGCCTGAAATATAAGACGCTTATTACAAAATCTTTTTTCAAGAAGATCCGAGGCAGCTTTATAGTTGTATTGTATTGTTTATTTGTTTTCCTAATGCTACAAGATTTCTTACAATTTGATGCATTAGTCACTTTGGTACATTGAATGTTTGAATACTAATAACCTATCTTACTGGCTAACAATGTAAATTAATATATAATTATTTTATTAAGTATTTTGTCTTTGAATATGTTTAATTAGTTCTGTTTTTAAATTGCGTTGCATTTCAATTTTTCTTTGTGTCATGCGGTAGTACATTCCAGCAACGAGCAGCAGGCACAAAATTGCTTCTCTGTACTTGCAAGTCGCGTTCTTGGACATATTAGGTTTTTTCGACCTCGTGGATGCCGCGAACTGTAGCTTGTTAAACAGATATGACGGTTCTCCCGTTGTTATAATCTTATGCAGATTTATAAGAACTCTGTGGCTAATCCAGGACTTTAAGTTAATGTCTAAAGATTTGGTTGGCCAAAAATGGTTATATGGTCGCTCCGACGGCGTTCAAATATGTATCTTGCTATGTAGTTAAAGGCCACCCGTATTCTATTTATGCAGCTTGCATCACTTTGCGCAAATAACTCCAAACCGTAAAACAGTAGTAGGGATCAAGCACGACTTTGCAATCAGCAGCCTGAGCTCTTGTGGTAAACCCTTTTGTGTTAGTGACAGTTGCCTGAGCATACCGTATGTTTTTCCTGTGGCTTTTGATAGTGGTCATTCCATGTTAGTGTCTTGTAAAAGGTTACACCAGATTGGTAGCATTACTAACATATCTAATAGTGTTGCCCCAATGGTAAGCTCAGCCAACTGCCTGGTACAAAGGTTTTTTATAAATTGTTAAACATTTTGGTGCATGAAGCATTCAAACTTAGACCATTCGCTTGAGCCCCCCTGCTGATTGACGAGTTTTTCATTGCAAAGCCTGATGCACATATCAATGTCCCTTAACGGTCGACTAACATACAGTTGGACATCATCAGCATTCATATGGACATTACTGTTCGACAGACTATCAGGCAAATCATTAAGAAAACAAAAATGGACCAATCACTGACCCTTGAAATCTTCTTCCCTGAAACTACTGCTTGCATTCTATTTGACAGGTAGGATTTGATTAATTTTAAAGCAGTAGCGGAGATATTGTATAGTTTTGCCAATTTGGTACAAAGAATATTATGATCTACTGTGTCAAATGTTTGCTAAGATAAAAGCGTCAGAAGTGTAACATTATTTTCGTCCATTTTTTGGCGTATGTCTTCGGTAATGTTTAGAAGTGCGGTTTTACGGCATCTTTGCTTTTTAAAGCCAGGTGCTTTTCCCTCCATGAGTGAGTTGAGTGGTAAAAAATTCTTGCAACTGTGTTGCTAATATCTGCTCAAATGCCTTTGACAAAAGGGGAGGATGATATCGGCCGAAATTTATCTTTTGATTTTGGGATTGGAAGTATCTTGCCTAATTTCCCCAAAAATCAGGAAGGTAGATGTTAATT
This sequence comes from Lordiphosa mommai, assembly GCA_018904225.1. Lineage (NCBI taxonomy): Eukaryota > Metazoa > Arthropoda > Insecta > Diptera > Drosophilidae > Lordiphosa > Lordiphosa mommai. The sequence continues at coordinate 23,790 of JAEIFT010000924.1, forward strand.
GCAGTGTTGAAGATGTGGGTAATGTGGTTTAGCAACATTGGCAAAAGCATTTTTTATAAACTTTGGATTAAGCTCATCAACCCTTCAGCATTTGACTTAATTTTTAATGTACTGGACAGGACATCACAAGATCGAACACACATAAGCTAAAACTATTATCACAACGAGGAGCAGCATTCAGATTTACATATTATTAGTTTGGACAGATCTGTTCATTTCCTAGATTTTAGATTTAGAGTTTACCATCCAGATTGTTGTCAACTTGTGTTCTGGTTTTTGCATACTCCCTAACGCTTTTAGCTCTCGCCAAGTTTGTCCAGATGATATTGCACTGTTCAGTCTTTCACGGTAATACGCACTTTTAGCTGTTCTAATCATGATCACTACTTGGTTTCTTAACTGCGTAAAAACAATACGTAGGTTATATGATCTTACAACGTTTACATTTTTGTACGCTGTGTCACGTAGTGAAATTTTTCTTTTAATGTCCTCATGAAACCAAGGAAGATAGTCGAGATTTGTATGAAGAAGTCTTAGTTGGTTTTCGGGTGAAGTCAGATTAAAAATATTATCCCAATTGCACTTATTGAATTCAGTCAATTCGTAATTTATGGATCTAAAATCTCTATATGTAATAGTAATATCTAAGAGGTCTAAATCTAGTTCGTACGTTAAGGAAAATGAGATCATGTCAGGGAAAGCTGGCACAGAGACTTGGTCATATAACAATAATTTATTCAATTCTGTAACGAAAAAGACATCTAATAATGTATCCAAGCGTACTTGAAACGTGTGTGGGAATGGAGGTATTTACTGCGTTCAATCCCAATGACGTAATGTCAGTTAGCAGATCTTGTTCAGACAACAGGTTGCTATTTTAGATCAACCAACCAGTATTACGTTTATTATTGTATAGGAAATGTCTGATATTACATCTACAATTTCGGAGGTAGTCTGGCTTAACTTCGGTTAGGACGGTATACACATCCTACCAGTAGTTTATTGTCAGGCCTTTTATATGTAATTTCTGTGAATAAATGTTCCATTTTATTTTTTTTTTCTGACTGGGTTTTTAAGTACAAGTCTACATCTAAGTTGGTTTATTTATATATATTGCTACTCCGCCCGCATGCCCCATACGATCAGAACGATACAACATATATCCATCACATTCAATTTGCTTATCACTAATATCACATGAAAACCAAGTTTCCGACACACATATAACATCGACAATTCGTCCATCTTCTTGGTTAGTTGGCACTGCTAATTTCTAACGAGCGGATGGTGTCCAGTGCAGCGTGTGTGAGGTAGGAACACAGGTGCTGAAGATTTTCAATCTTCATCATCTTCATCAGATCTGCCTTCTTGTCCACTATGGTAATGAACATTGAGTAAAAATCGCTCCATTCTGTGTACGAGCCGCTGAAGGTAGGCAGAGTAGCCTAGAAGTCAAGTTCCTCTAGATTAGAATGTGCCTTGTCGAAATTAGTCTTAAGATCTGAAGCCATATGCAAAAATTCTCTAAGCTCGTACTCATCAAATTGAGAAAGCGCAACAGGATTCAACTTATCTTTTACTCCATTAAGTCTCTCAAAGACTGACTTTGACTTTAAGCTTAAGTATGCGATTCGATTAGCCACCTCCAACTGACGTCGTGGTAAGTAGTAGAGCTGTAAAACTATCGACGATAATATCGATGGTGGCTGTGCTGCGGGTCATCATCGATTGTTTTTTCCACCATCGATACATTGCGATGTTGGAAAAATTTGGCCCAAGAGTAGGGAAATGCCTGGAAAATTCTATATGGGTAAAACCTATTTTTAACCGATTGACTTCAAAATCGTTTTGTGAACACATTATAGAAAATAATTAGACATTAGATTTCTCGGTGGTGGGAATTTCCGCCCACAGGCAAGGAATAATGGTGGGCGTATTTCGGTTCAGTGACAATGGCTATTTGTGAGTCGATCTGAATAAAATTCGTTTTGTAAGCTCTAGGGTCAGAATGAATGGAATCTCGTGTTTTTATACTCTGTACCGAAGGTACACATCATCATCATCTTGATCAGCATCAACAGCCGAGTCGATATAGCCATGTCCGTCTGTCCGTATGAACGAAAAGATCTCAGAGATGGTAAGAGATAGAGGTTTGAAGTGTATGGAACATATATTTCTTATACTTGCAGGCAGATCAAGTTTAGTTTTGATTTTTGCCACGCCCCCTGCCTCCCCGCAAATTGAAAAAACTTAATATCTTCCACAATTTTGGATTAAATTTTAACGTTGTTCGAACCTTTAAGACATATATTCTACTCATCATTTCTTATCAAGCCCCCATACATCGTTTTCCGATCAGATGAACAATAGTGGCGCTATATGTAAAAAGAAAATTTCATGCAACGGCAACAACAACACCGCAGCCACTTACGAGAAAGAGAGAGCGAGAGGGCAATAGCTTACTGGACTGCGCCGCTTTCAGTTTCCCCCTCCTTCTTTCCAATAGATTGTGTAAGTAGGCAAAGACGAAGTATGAGAGGAGCGATGTAATTGAGATGGCCTGCGGTCAGAAATATGATAGATATGATTATGTTAATAGGAAATTATATACAAATTTTATAATTTTAAGAGTTAGTATTAGGGGTAATTCTACCCATCATTACTTATCGAGCCCGTACATCGTTTTTCAACCAGATGAACGATAGTCGAAAGAGTTGCCACCCTCAGATTTTGAAAAAACCTCACACTTTAAAGTTATCAGTTACATACAAACTGGTACAGAGTATATTTCAGTCGGGCTTGACTGGCTTTCTTACTTGTTTTATTTTGGGAAGTTCACTGCAAAGGTCGGAATTTTCTCATTTCTAAAGGTCGGAAAATGGTTGGCGGGGTGGTATCATTGCCAAACGTTTTTTCCATCATTTTGGCGGCTATACTGATGGTGGCAAAGCAAAGCGCGCCGGATTATTTGCATATATACTACATATACTGGTACGAATCAGAGAGAATGTTTAGCAAAGCTGGTCAAATAATATCTGAGAGAAGGACATCTTTAAAACCAAAGCATTTAAACATTATCTTTATGCTTAACAAAAATCAGTGGCTGCAGGACTGAGTTTATCTATTTTTTTATCATTATGTTCCTTAACATCATCTTCCCAAAGAACAGATGATCTCACTTTTGTATTTAAATTTATAATAATTTTTAATAATTAATATCAATATTTTATCAACTTTCCGAAGATCGGATAATCCCGAAAACTGTTTATTTATTTTGTAATCATTATAAATCAATAATATTAAAATTCTTAAGTACTTCCCGAAGAACGGACACAACAACATTTTTTTTTAATTTGCAGTCTTTATGTCGAATAAAAATTTAAAAAATTTAAGTTGCTTTCAAACTATTAGCTATTTTTTGCTCTTTAAAAAAGTACAAAATGTGATTTTATTTTTGCCGCAGCTGTATATATGTATGCAACCTGAATTGTTTAAACAAAATAGTTTAAAAAACAATTTAAAAATTTCTTTTATAAAAAACTTTTTTTTATGTCGATAATAATAATGAAATAATCGATGGTTTAGACTATCACTATCGAAAACATCGATGGGGGGCACTATCGATGTTTTTACAGCTCTAGTAAGTAGTAGAGTAACGGCACTTGTAAATATCTATACGAGTTTTTGTGCGAATTTGGATTTGCTTTTGATATGTTTAGTAAAATTGTTTTTAACGATTCGATTCTTTTAGTTGTGTTTCACACATTAACTTGATGCATGTAATTCACGTCGGGCGGGTCACCAATGTTTGAAGCCAACCTGGAGCTTTTTCGGTAGCTGTTGTTTTATCCAAAATGTTTTGATGGTTAGCCTTCGTTCCAAATGAAAACAAACTGGTTCAAACTTTAACTTAATTTTAATTGTATAATATTTGATAAATCAAATAGAGAGGGATACAAAAATAATCGCGTTTTTAAGTATTCGCAGCTGCACTCTGTCGATGCTCAAGCCTAAGTGAAGTTAGAAGAACAGAATTAGCAAAGGCAAGGCCTAGGTACAGCAGAGAGGCAGAAACGAACAAAAGGAATAGATAAATGAGTAAGATAATGTTAATGAGAGTAACTGTGAGCAAAACTCTTAGCGACATTGATATGTAGATAAAGAATGATACATAATGTGAAGGGTTTACACTGGGGCCGCCTGTTGTGGCCGCCTACTGATCCGAACAATGGGTGTTACCATTTAGAAGGTGATGCAAGGTTCAGCTTGCCCTTATCCCTTAAAAAATTTAATTTTTAAATATTGGTTTATTTATTTTGAGGTTATGTCCTATCCTTATGTCTTTAAGGATCGCAAGCAATGTGTCAAAATGTGCACACGAATTTAATATTACGTATACGTAATCAATTTTTGAAAAATATTCATGTTTTTTTTTTGCTCCACCTTTATGGAAAGCTGCCTACGCCCTTCTGGTATCCACCAAAGGATCGTGCCGATATTTTTATACACTTGAAAAGTGTATATTTTAAATATCTGATATCTATATCCTAATATATTTTACTGGTTAAATCGTTGGAGTAAAGTTTTTCAAGTGTATTAAACTAGCACAGTCAGATTAGCTTTGCCATCTCGTTTTTATAAACATATGTAAATAATTTATCATATGTAAATAATTTTCTACTCATAACCCCGAAATTTACCCACCGATTTACAAAAATAACTTGAGATATACCCAATCGAATTTAAAATGAGAAGGCAAAGCTAACTTCGACTGTGCCGAAGTTTTAATACACTTGAAAAACTTTACTCCAACTGATTTAACCGGTAAATATATAAAGGATATAGATATCAAATATTTTAAAATTTTTAAATCATTGATAAGAAAGATTTGATACCATAAAAAAAAATTTTCTTAGTAAACCACATTTTCCGACCGATCGGTCCTATGGCAGCTTATATGCTATAGTCATCCGATTTTGATAAAATTTCTCCAAATTGCGTTAAAAGCATATAAAACTAATATATACCAAGATTAAAGGACGTTACGATAGAAAACAAAAAGTTTTCCTCACTAGAACTAGTTTTTAGACCGACCGTTTATATGGCAGCTATATGCTATAGTCTTCCGATTTTGATAAATTTTTCCAGAATTACGCGGAAGCATATAAAACTAATACAAACCAAGATTGGTGAAGCTACGATGGAAAACAAAAAAGTTTTTCTAACTAGAACTAGTTCTTAGACCGATCATTCCTATGGCAGCTATATGATATAGTCATCCGATTTTGATCAATTTTTCCAGAATTATGTGGATACATATAAAACTAACAAATACCAAGATAAGTGACGCTACGGTGGAAAACAAAAAAGTTTTTCTCACTAAAACATATTTTCCGACCGATCGTTCCTATGGCAGCTATATGATATAGTCATCCGATCCGGCCGGTTCCGACATATTAGTTGCGTGCAGTAAAAAGAAGACTATGTGCAAAATTTCAGCTCGATAGCTTTAAAAGTGAGAGACTAGTTCGCGGTGAAACAGACAGACGGACAGACGGACGGACGGACGACAACGGAAATGAACTCGGCTTGTCGTCCTGATCAAGAATATATATAGTTTATGGGGTCGGAAATGAATATTTCTATGCGTTACAAACTTCTGGGCAAAATTAATATACACTTTTCAAGTGTATAATGAGAAAGCCTGTACCCCGAAGTTTTTATTTGGGTCTATAAAAAAATATAAATAGCTTAAAGCTTAGTACTCAGACCAGCTAACGTCCGCTAAGCGGAACTGTGCAACTTCTTACGGTCGGGTAAGATAAATTTCCAGTGTGACCACAAACTCGCAAACGGCCACACTGCAGCTTTGTTTTGTTGACATCTACAAATAAATTGGAAAATGCAGGAATATTTGCATGATATGTGGAGAGCAGAAGTCCTACCAGAAGCCAGCACTTTCACCTCTTTCTACCTTCCTTGGCCGGCCTCAGGGACTATCCTAAGTATGTCCGGAATAATATATTAAAGGATATGTTAACAGTGAAGCTGGCTATGTTCCATGGCAAGAGTAATCTGCTGGTGTCCGTAGGACATAGCAATCAATAAATAAATAATTTTAATTATATTTTCTCCATTTATTTATTTATTATATTTTTTTTCTTCTGTGTCTTATGAACTATCTTACTATCTATTTCTTATCCTACTTTGCGGCTCTAAGGTGCTCCCAGAGAAGCTTCGTCACGGCTTCTTCAGCTTCTCTAGCTTTCTCCACTGGCAATTCTTTTAGCAAATCGTCCAAATATTGAAGAATCCCACGATGTTGTGGAGGTGGAGGAGCCATCGGAGGTGGACGCGAAATTAGCTCCGAGTGCTGGGACCAAAAAGTATCCAGCATGCCACACACTTCCTGGGACGTTGAAGACCCGTCTGTCCTTTGATTTTTTTTTGGCTTGGTACGCTGTAAAAGTAAATGTTTAATATGACGTTGCTTTTAAAATGATCATTATACTTACATACGAGTACGATGACGCATCCAGAGATATGCTGGCGTCGAACTCCACATCTCCATTATCTAAATTCTCCTCAACTCTCAACTCCTCAATTTCCGAGTTATTGGACTCGAGCGGAAACAAACTTGCCGACGAATCATCGGAGACAGCATTGCTGGTTGACGTTATGTCCTCGAAAGCATAACTATACGTACTGTAGGAATAATAATATTTTAATATGAGTGTAAAATCTAAAAACTATTTTGCATATTTTATCTACCGCCTCTGGGTGGACATCTCAGGCAAGAACGAAAGAGCTGGCGCAAACTCCCAATCCACAGCTTCCTTGATTTTGGCGTTTTGGCGTTGCAACGCCCCCGGCACTTCCACTCTTGGCCAGCTTCTTTACTGCCACATTTTGGTGGTATCTGTAACTGTCTTGCAGCGACATCCAGGCCACCTTGCAATCATTCGCTGAAATTCATACATACATATGTTTATTTAATTTTATGTGATTTGATGTAATTGCCATTATAACTCACCATCTTTATTCATATCAGCAGCCACATTTTCCCATGCCGATTTGGCCAAAATCGCATCGAAGTGCTTTTTGTCCATCAAATCCCAAAGTATTGGGTTTAATTGGACGGCCTTAATAAGTGCCAGCTTTTTATGCGACTCAAATTGCGCCAATCTATTTTTTTTGTTTGCTTTTGCGGCCGACATTGTTGCTGACATTCCGATGGGTATGGTCGAAAAAAAATACAAACAATTAATCTGCTCCTACCCCATCGGAATTAAATCAGCTGTTTTAGTCGCTCAAGTTGGCAGAGTTGTTACCCATCAGAATCGATTTAGCTGATGTGAGTACCTTGCTTAAACAAAGAATACAAATGCAGTTCCATATTTGTGAAAAGTAAATTGAGAACAAGGCTGTATATCTTTACAAATCCGTCGATTTAGTCCACCGTAGCTGGTTTTTGTCTGAATAAAACACTTATACCAAATCAATTGTCGCTCCTTTGGTTTATTAATGGCGACACAAATCGAGCTAAAATATTTTCCTGCAAGTTTCGGCAGAGTTTTAAAATTACCAACAAGGTTGCAATTCCTACATTTATTAGTTATTGGCTAAAAGCTCATGAGAGAACTTAAAGTTAGGCTTACAGGTTTCGCACTCTCTCAGATTTCTAAATAAGCTTACAAATTTTATAACTACATAACCAAGATGTATCTATGAGGTGAGGCACTTAGCAAAAGTAAACTCAAAAGCTTTAGGTAACTGCAGAAAACAAGAGTAAGAGACAGACAACGTTTGCATGAAAGTGTGTGTGTGTGGTGTGTGTTTTGCTACGAACCCACCCACTCAGCTCAAGCGGGTAAGGGACCGGGTACGCGTCGAGTGTCATAGGCACACTAAAAAATTGCAGGCGTCATTTGAGATGCACGCAGTTATTTTTGCGGTGTATGTGTGCGTAAGAGTCGGCCGCGCATACATGTGCAGGAGAACAACCGTGCGTGGACCGGCCGTTCACGCTCCGAGGTGTTAGCTGACACACTGAGCAAGATGGTGGTGTGAAACTTGAGCTTTTTTGTCTGGTGCCTCATAGATACATCATGCATATAACGATATAAGCTAAGAAGCTTAAAAGTAGGAATAAAAGCTCAATAAAAAAGAACAACTAAGCTCAGTGTAAGACAGTTTTTTAACTATTTTGAAGTCAATGCTTTTTGTGCAACAAAATATTTGCTTAAGCTTGTGTTCACCAAGCTTGTGCTGATATGGGGACTAAGGATAGGACAAAAAGAATTAAACAGGCGCATGACAAAATCGCAATCTATGAACAATTCTAAGAACATTTTACCAAGAAACCAAAGGACTTAAATTGAAACTTAACCGCCGCACATCAACGTTTAGGTAACCAAATAAAACTATCCAAAAAAAAATTACCATCCTTGCTGTTATATAAATATGACAAAATAATCTGCCACAGATGCCAAAACGTGCAGCCGCTTCGGACTTAGGCTCCATCGGTTCTTAGTACTATAATGTGCCGGAAAAACTTATTCACTATTTTTGCTTTTGGTGGCCCAATCGGCAATAATTTCTGAAAGTTGGGCTTATTGACTGTAGTATTTGAAGAGAAAAAGCCATAGGAGCTTTTTCAATTTGGTTTTTTTGTATTGTGTAATTTAAAAAAAAAAAAATTAAAATATTCAAAAAGTGTTCGAATTCGAGGACTGTTCAACAGTTGCCTGCACCAATTAAAGTCACAAAAAAAGGGTGAAACTACATGACCCCAGGACTCCAGGATATCGAAATAAAAAACAGTAAATGAGGTTATGATCAGGTGCAGATTCTATCCCGTAACTCAATAATATTAAGAATTTTTTTTTTGTTATAACGAGAACATTGCTTCACTAAAAAGGCTATATTTGCTAAACTTTTTCGAATTTTTAAAAATTCGTTAAAGGGGATGATAAGGGAAACAAAAAAATCGAAACAAATTTTTCAAAGGAAGTCTTATATAACTTTTTGACACGTTTGACTTTTTATTTTGGGCTTTCACTGCCATCCGTAGACTATAACTTGAATTGTTTCCATTTAATATTGTCTGCATTCAGTCTGCCTAAGTTTTAAAATTGCTAAAATTGCTTTTATTCATTTTAATAACACAGGGCAACCAAATGACCATCTTTGTGAGGTGCAGCCTTGTTAATCATAAATTATTGCAAACCCCATCATCCGGGTTTGTTGATAGCTCTTGTTTTTTAAAATGGCGGAAAAACGAGATTCCTCATGCATTTTGCACTCAAAGATTTTTTTATAGTTACGATAGGCATTAATTTCTGAATTTATCTGGCCTAATCGACAGCACATATCAATGCTTTTGTAGAAAATCAAACGTGCAATATGCGAAAGGGTCAAAATTGGCCACTGAAGTCAGACATTACTCGATTATGGCTATTTTACAAAAATAAATCATCCCGTTTAAGCTAGAGCGGTTGGTGGATTAAAATTTTAGTCATTTTAGCCAAAAGCCAGTTATCTGTTTTAATTTTGTGAATCAATTCGCATATTTTCCAGAATTTGGAGAAGCTACATCCTACTTAAGCCAAAAACACACATTTAAATTTATAGGAGGACTACTAGATTCCTATTTAAAATTTGTATAGGAACTATTAATATATAGGAACTATTGTTTCCTCAGAGAATGTACATATGCTTGTAAATTATTAAAATTCTTTCTTCAGATCATGTAGCCTCTTTACAGATAAGTATTTTATCGGATGGACGTATTTGAGAAAACAGCAGGCCTGTACTTTTGTACTTAAATAATACAAATGTTGCCGAAAGCATATTTTGCAACCGTACAATTGGGAAGAAAAGTATCCAAGATTCAATGGTAAATAATTTCAGCATTAAAAATAGTTTTGCCAAAAAATTAAAAATTTGCCATCCTTTTTGCATAGTGCGAAAGTACATAACATACTCTCACTTTATGGCCTCGCTCTTTTTGGACTAACACTGCTATGAAACTTAGTTCAATACCTAACAATTCAACCATTAGCAACCTCACCGAAGACCCATTCTCAGCTATATGAGATTTTCATTCGATTTGGTTGGTTTTTTAATTTAATTTTTGCATGAAAAAATAATAAACGTTTCAAAAATGCTCATAGAATTTGTATTTATTTTATGGTATAAATATTTATTTACATATTTGAAAATAATCATTTTTTAGCTTGTTCATTTACTTTGTGTTAGACATTAACAAGATAGCGTTAAATGAAAAAATGTGTATAATTTGACAAACTCTGCTACATAGTTAATACGCTCTCTTTCTTGGTCTCTCGTTCTTTATAATAAATACGCTAACATTCCGTGATTTAAAAAAAAAATTTTTCTAAAAATCCTTTTCCTGAGTAACGGGATCTATTAATCCATCGTTAACAACGGTTAAATATAATGTATGTGGTTTCGGTTGGATACCCTGCCACTGATGTATATTAATTTTTATTAGCTCCTACCACTTAACCAATTTGCTTCACTTCCATTTGACTGCTTTTCACCACGATTTTCTCCATTTGCCACTTTCGGTAGCCACCTGCCGTGCCAATTGATGTAAAATTTATAACGACAAATACCCAAAAGCTTGCCACATCCTTACACACACACACAAACATAACTGTCCAGTTACGCCTTTCACACCCACTTCAACGACCCGACCTCAGCTCTCCTACAGCTTGTTCACATTTGGAGCATCATTATTGCATTTTGATTTTTCAGTGTGAATTTGTTGAGCAACAGGAACGGGCTATGCCTTATGTGTGTGTGTGTGTGTGTGTGTGTGTGCTTCTCTCCCATTGAGAGTTATGGCCAGCCTACCTGCCTTTGGAGCTGGAACTGTACCCAGTACGACCAGCAACCGCACTTGCAGTTTTTGTTCGTCTCAGTTATTTTATTTGTGCCCAGGCTTGATAATTTTAAATGTTAATTACAATTGTTGGCTTAAATGCCTTTTCCACTGTCAATTTGACAATTAAAATATGAAGGTCTTTGGAGGTTAAAGAGTCTGACACAAAAGGAAGCTGAGGAGAGTTATTAAATTTAATGATTGAATGGAATTTGTGGTAAGTAGACGAAATACTTTTGGCAAAGAGTGTGAATTTCTGACAGAATAAAAGCATGAATAAGGGGAATAAGAAAAATTTTAAAACATATTGTTAATCGACCCTAAAACACACTCATAGAAAATTCTTAATTTCATACTTGGATCAAGAGCATTCGAGCACAATAGTACGGAAAGCGTGAAAATTTTTGATCCAAGAGTGCAAATTCTGGATCCAAGAATGAATTTTTAAGTACGAATTTATTTGAACAAGAATTTTTATTATGATCTGGGTATAAAAATTCTTATTTCAAGAAGAAAATTACTTGACAGACTCAAAAAGTAAGACATTCTCATTCTTGAATCAAAGCTGAACATTCTTAAAACCAAGAATCTGCCATTCTTGAATTAAGATCGCCATCATACTCAAATTCAAAAATTTTCCATTCTTGGATGAAGAGCTAAATGTATTCAAATACAAGAATTTTCCATTTGAAGTAAAAATTCTTGAATCAATAGCTTGATAGACTCAAAACCAAGATTCTCTTATTCTTCAATTCATAGCGGAACATTCTTAATACCAAACATATCCCATCCTTGAAGAGTCTAAAATACGACCATTTCCGGTACTTGGTACATATTCAAACTGTTATAGGGAACGTTTACTGCACAAAAGTTGGTTTGGCGATTGTAAGGAACTCGCTCTAGTTTTAATTCTATTGAGAGCACTGTAGATCTTCTGAGTTGTAAATACATAATCTAGTTCCTCAGTTATTTGGCTTCTCAGTTATCAATATGTCGGTTCTCTGGAAATATTACTCTCACTCCGCCGATTCGACATCAATATTCCAACTCCCCGTATTTCCATTTAGCATCTTCACTACGTTCCATAAAAAGTTTTTCCGACCGTGACTTAACCAATTTCCTTCCTTTTAAAATAGCACTTTTGATTCTTTCAACATCTGATTTTATAGAGAGCGTTCGAATGGTAGATCCATTTGTCCTCTGGATTAGTTTTCATGGCCTTTTTCAGCTCGTTTTGTAAATTTATACATCATTGTTTTTCAGAAAGACATGGTTCACCATAACAATTGAAAATATCACTTAGCTAAAAAAAAATGCTGAGTGTAGTATGGGACTCACCTCTTTAAAAATGTAAATTTGATCTTAAAAGATTATATTCTTATGTCAATTTCAAGTGTATCACATCGGCATTTTATTGACATGAGATAATCTAATAATAATCTTGTACTCAATATCATATAAATTTTAATTTTCTGCAACATATATGCAAATTGCACCCTGACCATGCACCTGAAAGTTATATTTGTTTAAATCTCTTTCAAAAATCTTGAAAATCGGATGAAGCAATCAAAAAGCACTTGGTCTAGTTTTTTATTATAAGGACGAGAGGCTCTACGATTGTGGAATCCTGCAGCTGCGCAAAAAAGGTTCAAAGATTTTCGGACAAAAACCTAATTGATAAATGTCTCATAATATTTTTGAGTTAAAATTGAGTCTTCCTGGCAATTGTTGATAAATATACTCTGTATTACACTCTGGCATATTGGAATCAAAGTATAATTTTTCAGTTAAGGCATACTATGTTCTTAATGATGTTCTTTGATCATTATAAGGTATTCAAGTTAAGCGATATTGTTGATTGATTTAGAATTTTTTTTAGCAGATAGTAGCTTAAATCACAGACTAGGGATATGAAGACTGAACAATTGTGCTGACGTTCGATGGTTTTAGAGCGAGTCGACCATTTAACGATGCGACGATGAGTCGCATAATAGGGATAGTTTCTTTGCAGCTAAAAGTTGTAGTTCAGAAACAAACCAAGGCGGATGTTCTTCAATTGAGTTTAGTTCATTTATCTGTAAACACCCTGCCAGAACTTGTCTACTTCAAACCTCATTGTGTGCAAAAGAGATTGTTTTCGCAGTTTTCGAGGAGTATATTAAGTTAGACTAGTTGTTGAAAATTAATGAAAATGCACCATTGTTAATTTATCATAAAAACTCTTATGATTTTTCCTTATGGGCTGAGCATGGATGTGGTTAAATAAGTGTCGTTCAAATACAACACGCAAACTACAAAAGTAAAAGTGAGACAATCAACAAGTGTCAGCAAAGTTTTAAGAATTTATTAATTTGTTGCGCCCGAACGTGTTTGCCAGCCAGCTTTAAACTTCTGGCAAAACCGTGTCGGCCACGATAATTTACTTGAGCGTTTACACATTCTGCTACCGCAGGGATGCACTGCAGCTGCATCAAGTGGGGTAGGAAAGGTAGCAGCTGGATTGAAGGATCCTAATCATAACCAGAATTTACGTATAATCATTGAAAGACCCAAATTGAGTTTACTCTATGGAATTCGGTGCTGCCTATTTGCTCAGCACGACTCATGCAAATTTTATCTACCTTCTGTGTTGAGCGTAAAGTGTCAGGAGCAGAATTAACTATAATTTTTATAACTAAACTTATTATTTTTTGATAACTGTAACGAAGTT
>JAEIFT010000925.1:0-37061 GCA_018904225.1 Lordiphosa mommai
CCATAGGAACGATCTAAAAACTAGTTCTAATGAGAAAAACTTTTTGGTAGTCAGTGGCAGCGCCTTTCATAAAATCGGCGTAGAGGATGTTAGCCTTCTATTTTTATACCCTTGCAGAGGGTATATTAAAATTGTCACGGTGTTTGTAACGCATAGAAGGAAGCATTTCCGACCACATAAAGTATATATAATCTTGATCAGCATAACGAGCTCAGTTCATTTCCGTCTGTCCGTCCGTCCGTCTGTCCGTCCGTTCGTCTGTCCGTCTGTTTCTATGCTATCTCCTCCCTCAGTTTTAAAGCTATCTTGACGAAACTTTGCAAAAAGTCTTTAAATACAATTACGCTGCACATTTCTCGGAATCGGCCGGATCGGATGACTATATCATATAGCTACCATAGGAACGATCGGTCCAAAAACAAGTTCTAGCAAAAAAACCTTTTTTTTTTCTATCGTAGCGTCACCAATCGTGGTATATATTAGTTTTATATGCTTCCACACAATTCTGGAAAAAATTATCAAAATCGGATGACTATAGCATATAGCTGTCATATAAACGGTCGGTCCAAAAACTAGTTCTAGTGAGAAAAACTTTTTTGTTTTTATCGTAGCGTCACCAATCGTGGTATATATTAGTTTTATATGCTTCCACACAATTCTGGAAAAAATTATCAAAATCGGATGACTATAGCATATAGCTGCCATATAAACGGTCGGTCCAAAAACTAGTTCTAGTGAGAAAAACTTTTTTGTTTTTATCGTAGCGTCACCAATCGTGTTATATATTAGTTTTATATGCTTCCACACAATTCTGGAAAAAATTATCAAAATCGGATGACTATAGCAAATAGCTGCCATATAAACGGTCGTTCCAAAAACTAGTTCTAGTAAGAAAAACTTTTTTGTTTTCCATCGTAGCATCACCAATCTTGGTATATATTAGTTTCATATGCTTCCACCCAATTCGTGAAAAATTTATCAAAATCGGGTGACTATAGCATATAGCTGCCATAGGAACGATCGGTCTAAAAACTAGTTCTAATGAGAAAAACTTTTTTGTTATCGATGGTAGTGCCTTTCAAAAACTGCAAGGGTATTTAAAACATCGGCATAGCCGATGTTAGCCTTCTATTTTTCAAATTGCGGGCCAGGCAGGAGGGCAAAAATTCAAAATTAAATTGATTTGCCTGCAAGTATACAAAATATTTGTTCCATACACTTCAAAAGTCTAGCTCTTACCACCTTTGAGATCTGTACGCTCATACAAACAGACGGACATGGCGATATCGAATCGGCTGTTGATGCTGATTAAGAAGATATATACCTTATAGGGTCGGAGATGCTTTCTTCTGGCTGTTACATACATTATCATAAACTCATTACACTCTTTGTACAGAGTACAGAGTATAATAAGCATGACAGACCGTTAAATAAATTTCTGCTACAAATCATTTACCCCTGATTTACTATCAATACTATTACTGGTCTGTTTATTGGTCTACACACTGTTTACTGTTAAAAAAAAATAAAAAATTATCATTAAATTTCGACAATATTGAAATCGCCTTCAGGAAAAATTATACACTTGAAATACTCGCATTCGTTCCTACTGTGTGTCTCAGCTGTGTCTCAATTAGTTTCACTGAGAGTTCCATTGCAATTCAAATCGTTCCCGAGTTTCTTCTATTTCGAAATTAAACCTTTGATCGTGAATTCTTGTATTCGCTTTTGTTTTTTTACTTGCTGTACTACATTTGCCAATTTCATTTAAAAGTTTCGACTTCAGTACGACGGTTGTGTTACGAGACAAGCTAAATTTTATATTGGAGAAATATATATATATATAGATATTGAATATACAGAAGTTCAGCATGGAATTGGGTGCAAGTGCAGTGAATATAACACATTTCGAAGGAAGTAAGTTTGGCAAAGTGAACTTCAAAGAAGCTTTAGAGCAATGAAAGATTGCCTTTTTATACATACGAGTGAGTATGTATGCAAGTTTATGGCATGATTTCGAATTAAGACGCAATTAAGACTGAGTAAACCCTAAAACTGCTATTGAAATGAACTTAATGCAGATATCGTCGTCACAAAGTTGGATCTAATATATTGTACCCTATCAGGATACAAAATTATGGTTGAAGTGGTACCTGTATTTCTATTAGGGGAAAGTAAATTTCGACTTGTATTAGCTAAAAGGTGTTCCGACTTAAAACCCTATGTACATTGAACATAAATACAATGTAGCTTTCAATATGTAATTCCATTAGGCAAATTATAATTATATAACAAGTGAGAACTTTTACCTAAAATGACGTCTGCGGGTTTTCTGTTTTCATTGTCTGTCCTTCCACGCTCCATGCTTACATATTTATATATAAGTTGTACATATGTAATTGTACATAATCCAGTTGAGTGACCGCGACTTGGAGCATTTAGAATAATATTGAATTTAATTTCGTTTCGTAAATGTTGTAAATTAGTTTAGACGCATGAAATTTATGCAGCGAACAGACCACAAAGCAGAACGATGAACCCCCACAACTAATCCACCTAATTCTCTTCTTAGGTGGCTCCATAGGTGACATGCCCTTGGAGGCTCACGATCCACTTTTCTTGGAGGCTTATCGCAAATCGGTGCAAGAGCCCGAAGCCTTTTGGGAGGAACAGGGTCATCTGCTGGATTGGGATCACCCCTGGCAACAGGTGTTGGATGCCAGCAACCCACCATTTACCAAATGGTATGTGGGTGGTTATCTCAATGCTTGTTACAATGCCATAGACAGGCATATACTGGGCGGCAGAGGGGCCAAGGTAGCCCTCATCCATGACAGTCCCCTGACGGGCACAGTGCGAAGGGTAACCTATCAGGAGTTGTATGATCAAATTGTCTTGTTGGCCGGTGGATTGACCAAACTGGGCGTGGTCAAGGGTGATCGTGTGGTTATTTACATGCCATTGATACCAGAGACCATTATAGCCATGTTAGCTATAGTTCGACTGGGAGCCGTACACTCTGTGGTCTTTGGCGGTTTTGCGGCTCGAGAACTCTGTTCGAGAATTGAGCATGTGGAGCCCAAATTGGTGATTGCCTCTAACGTGGGCGTGGAGCCGGGTAAAGTGGTGCCTTATCTGGACATTCTACACTCGGCCATTAATATTTCACGTTGGAAGCCACCACAAAGGAATATAATTTTTATGAGGGAACAGGTTTCCCTAGACATCTTGGACAATCAGACGGATGTGCTGTGGTCCGATGTCTTGAAAATGGCTAATCCCAACCAGCCTCTGGCTTGTGTGCCAATTGAGGCCAATGATCCATTGTATATACTCTACACCTCAGGGACCACAGATAAACCGAAGGGTGTTCTCCGCACGGTAGGCGGCCATTTGGTGGCCTTGATGTATACCCTGAGAAATATCTATGGCATTAAGCCGGGTGACACATGGTGGGCCGCCTCCGATATGGGATGGGTAGTGGGTCATTCTTATATTTGCTATGGTCCTCTGTGTCTGGGTGCCACCAGTGTGATGTACGAAGGCAAACCGGATCGTACTCCAGATCCTGGACAGTATTTTAGGTGAATAAGTATTGAAGTAACGTTTTGAAGTTGAATACTTAATTCTGTTTTCTTCGCAGAATCATCGATGAGTACAGGGTGAGCTCCATTTTCTCGGTGCCAACTTCTTTTCGTGTGATACGTCGTGCCGATCCTGATATCAATTATGGCCGGCAATATAGCATGAAATCCCTGAGAGCCATTTTTATAGCTGGAGAGCATTGTGACTACGAGACTAAGCTGTGGATCGAGAAGACTTTTAAGGTACCCGTGCTAAATCATTGGTGGCAAACGGAAACGGGTTCGGCGGTTACGGCCACTTGTTTGGGCTTCGAGCAGAATCTCAGACCGCCTACCTATTCTACCGGATTACCCCTCATGGGCTATGACAGTAAGTTTAATCTACTTTTATTTGGGATGTTACGTAAAACAGTAGGAGTTATATATCGCTCACTTAATACAACAACTGCAAAACTAAAACAAATCGATTTTGAGAAAATCGCCTTCAAATTGTTTCACCCTTACAAACCTTATAAATTCAGATCGATCTTGGAAATTTTAAATTTATAACATAATATATAAGGGTGATTTCACGAAAAATTTCTCACTACAATTTTTTTTTGGTTGAAATAATTTTTTTTTAAATCTTTGTTGAAAAGTAGAGGGTACGTATTTTCAGGGGTTTCCCAAAGAATGACTAGTTCGCGGTCAAAAATATTTTTTTAAATTAAAGATTTATACAAATTTTATTATTTATAATTGATACGTTAAACCATTAATAATAAGAATTTGGGAAAAATCTGTAAAATTGCATCATAACCCAATCTTCTAAATAACTCACACTTTAAAATTATGCAAATTTTTTTTGCCTACCAAATCGCGAAAATTTGTAAAGAAAAATTAATTGCCGAGATAATTTTTTTTTTAAATTTTTTTCTCAAAATTTCGAATCGTATCCAAGAATATACTGTATAAAGCTGCAAATGGACACCTCAAATAATCACAATTCCAAATAATTAAAAAAATAAGAGAAAAAAATAGAAGGCTAACATCGCCACCGACGATGTTTAAATACCCTTGCAGTTTTTTATATTTTATATAAGAACTAGTTTTCCTGATTATTTTAGAAAAATTTCATTTCGCTTACAACCTGTCCCAACGTGTCCCAAGCAAAGTGTGCAAATTTTCTTCTCGATGGCTTTAAAACTGAGATACTAGTTTGCGTAGAAACAGACAGACGGACATACGGACCGACGAAGCTCAATCGAACTAGCTCGTCGTCCTGATCAAGAATATATAAAGTTTATGGGGTCGGAAATGAATATTTTTATGCGTTGCAAACTTCTGGCCAAAAATAATATACACTTTGCAAGTTTACAAAACTTAGAGATCTGTTAAAATTCTTCTTATTCTTCTAACCCAATTAGTACGTAACGCACAGTATTGATTATAACGAGAGCGTTAGTTGAAGTCGGCCCTGCTCGACTTCGATATACCCGTTACTCAGGGTAAGGCTTATCTAAGAATATTTTATTAGATCACAAAATGCCCAAATTGTGGGAGTTACGAGGATTTTTCCAAATTGCGGGGGTGGCAACTCTACTATAGCTCATCTGATCGGGAAATAATGTATAGCGGATCGATAAGTAATGATGATTAAAATATATGTCTAGAGTGTTCGAATAATTAATCTTTAAAATTGTGGGTGATATGAGGTATTTTTCAAATTGCGGGGGCGGCAACTCTACTATCGTTCATCTGATCGGAAAATGATGTATAGCGGATCGATAGGTAATGATGATTAAAATATATGTTCAGAATTCTAACAATCTATTATCAAAATTGTGGCAATTTTTTTTTTTTTCATGTGGGGGGGGGGAGGGGGAAGGTTTTTTTGATTTTGAATTAGTTTTGTTATTAACCCCCGACCGACGGGGGCCAACCGGCGGACAGACGGACAGAACAGAACGAACAGACGGACCAGACGGACAGACAAAAGGACGGACAGAAGAACGAACGACAGAAAACAAACAGAGAAACAGAAAGAAAGGAAAAAGAAAACGGTAAATTAGATGGAAAATATATTTTATGGGGGGATATATTTATTTATTGTTTTTATTTTTTTTTTATCATTTAAAATATAAATTTAAATTTTTTAATTTTTTTTTTTTTTTAAAAATATTTTTTAATTATTTATTTATTGATTTTTTTTTTAATTTTTTAATTTTATTTTTATAATTATAATTTTTAAATTGGTGGATTTTTGAATTTTATATCTTTTTTTTTGGTTTTTTTTTTTATTATTCATGTTTTGTAAATTTTGAAATTTATTTTTTATTTGTTTTTGAAAAATATTGTAAAAAAGGGGAGGAAATAAATTTTTTTTATGTGTGTATTTTATTTAAATATATGTATGATATATAAATATTTTATCTATAATATTATTTTTTTTTGTTGTATTTTTTTTAAAATTTTATATTTTTTTTTTTTTATATATTTAATTTTTTTAAAATTTGGATAAAATTTTGTAAATTTTTAAATTTTGGTGTAAATTTAAGCCGCTTTTTTTGATGCCCGTTTGTAAAAATAATCATATTAAGGCATTTAAGCCGTCGATTAAGTTAAAACATTAAAGTCTATGATAAATCGGACAAGTTCTAAATATTGTGAATATGCGGTTTAAAAACAATCAATATAAATCGATATTTATTAAAGGATCGAAAAGGTAAATTAAGCAAAAGTCAAGTTTTCATAAGTCAAGTTGTCGCATAATTATGTACATAGAAGGTAGAGGAACCTTCGGACCGAATCTTGTTCAGAATTTGAGAGGTTTTCAGACTTGAATTAAAGTACTCCCAGGAATGATACATTTTTGAAATTTCAAGAGCTAAAAGGTATAAATTTCATTTCGATTCTATCAGATCTCCGAAAGTCGATTTTTTCTGGGCATAGCAAGGGTCTAAGTAAGATTGGGTTGTTGTGAGTGGATTTATAATTATGTAAATCTTCTTTCTTTGCAGTAAAAATATTAAAAAACGATGGCACCGAAGCATCAACCTCGGAGCTTGGTCGTATTGTCCTCAAATTACCCTTACCGCCCGGCAATATGGCCACTCTCTACAAAAACGATGAGCTCTTCCGCAAGCTGTACTTTCAAAAGTTTCCGGTACGGTAGAAAATGCATTTTCCTGCTTTCATTATACATTTTTGTACTTTCCCTATCAAATTTTACAGGGCTTTTACGACACCATGGATGCTGGTTATAAGGACGAACGTGGCTATATTTTTGTAACTGCTCGTGATGATGATGTGATCAATGTGGCTGGACATCGATTGTCCACTTCCAGTCTTGAAGATGCGGTGCTCCGTCATCCCGATGTCGTAGATGTGGCTGTTTTTGGTGTGCCCGAGGCCACCAAGGGTCAGGTGCCTCTCTGCCTGTACATACCCGTAGAGAACTGTAAGAAAACCGACGCCAAATTGTCAACGGAGATTATTAAGCTGATACGGGATGTTGTGGGTCCCATTGCCGCCTTCCGGCTGATCACTTCGGTAAACAATTTACCTCGCACACGCTCTGGCAAGACCATGCGGAAGGCCATGGCCGACTTTGCCCGGAACGAGCAGGTGATATTGCCAGCTACCATTGACGATGCGAGTGTCTTCATTGAGATTCGTCGAGCCCTTCAGCATTTGGGCTATGCCATGTCTGCCCCCGAACCCTATGTGGCAAAGCTGCTGGACTGAGCGTAGGGAATTTGTTATTGCTAATTTCCCCTCATTTATTCGGCTTAGTTTTCTCTTATGTGAAGACAAATAAAGTTTAAACCCCAGTCGAAAGTTGAGTATTCAATGCGTAGGCCGCCTAAAACTGCGACAATAATTTAAATATTAATCGAAATCGATGTGGTTGTGTTTGTGTTTATATGGCATTGATTGGGAACTATGCCCTACACCCCTGATTGCTTTGGAACTTCTACAATCCAATCAGTTTATTCAAATTATGTGCAAATTTCGTGTGGAGGCAATGGCGCGTGTAATGCTTTCACCAGGCCTCTCCATTGCCAACCATCCCTGTATCCATATTCGCCCACATACATATGGTGCATTGTTATGGCCTAATTTTTTGCACTTAACATCAAAGACCGCAAATGGTAACCCAATTAGTGGCGAGACATTTCGCTAATGTCCGGCAAATGAGAATATGTTTGTCGATTTGTGATGCTGTGAATTGGAATGTATGTGAATCCATAAAGCATAACATATCTACCGATGTTTTATATCAGCGGTGGGCACGAAAATCGGTCAAGCCCGACTCTGCACTAGAGCCCTGCATGAGTGGATTTAAAGTATCCTTTGACTCAACTTTTGAAAAACAAGTTTGGGTAAATCTAATATAAACTTGTGTAGAAAGTTGTATTTTAACGGGTAGGACACAAACTTTTAAGTGTCGCACGATATGCTGCCCGAATTTTTCAAAGAATTTTTCTTAGACGATTTTAAGTTCAACATATTAACAAAAAAAATAGAAGGCTAACATCGACTCCGCCGATGTTTAAATACCCTTGCAGTTTTTTTATTTTATATAAGAAAAGGTTTTCCTGATTATTTTAGAAAAATTTCATTTCGCTTAGCACCTGTCCCAAGCTTACCAACAGATTGCTCTACCATTTGGCTGACCAAGCCAGAAGCCGATTGTGGTATGGGAGCTATCGTATAGCTTTATCCGATTTTTATCAAAACTAGCAAAATTGTGTTGAAACAAATAATATTTACGATTAACAAGTATAAACACGCTTCCTTTGATAACAAAAATTTTTTAACACTAAAACTCGATTTTTATCCGTTTGTCTTTTTTTCTTATGGCAGCCTTATGCTATTGTCATCCGATTTTAATCAAAACTAATGAATACGAAGTTGGGTGAAGCTACGACGAAAAACAAAAAAGTTTTTCTCACTAAAACTAGTTTTTTGACTGATCTTTTCTATGGCAGCTATATGAAATAGCGATCCGATCAGGCCGGTTCCGACAAATGTGCAGCCTATATGTATTTCAACACTTTTGGCAAAGTTTGGTCAAGATAGCTTCAAAACTGAGGGAGGAGATAGCATAGAAACAGACAGACGGACCGACGGACAGACGGACGGACAGACGGACAGGGCTAGATCGACTCGGCTATTGATGCTGATCAAGAATATATATAGTTAATGGGATATTGTATCCTTTACCATTTTTAACACTTCAGGATATACTAAGTCCACATTACTTGACAAAGTGGTGGGTGCGGAATGGTTCTTCTTGCCCTTAAATTTGAACCGAACTTGGCTCCAAGCTGTATCATAGCATCAGCAAACTTTTCTATTCCTGAATTTGCAATCATTTGAAACAGGGCTGCAAGCCCAAACCATTTTTTCGGTGGTCCGGTTTACCAATGGTTAAGGTTCAGAAATTAAATGTTCAAGGTTTTTTTGATTTTGATTCGAAACTTGGTTCGTCCGAAGTTTTTCCAAATTTGTAAAGAAGAGTTATTAAATTGTTAAAAATATACAAAAATTTACAGATTTTCTGAATTTTTGTTTACTTGAACATACGAGTTCAATTAATTTCAATTAAATTTTATAAGTATTATTTCTTCAAGCTATTTTTGGTCTACACCACTTCTCTTATCAATAAAATGACCGCTTAACTAAGACTTGTAACTTTTTTTGAACCGAAACGAAGTTTTGGTTTTGGTTCGGAATAGGTTCAGGTTCAGCTATTTTTTTCAAAAGAAGTTCGGTTCAAGGTTCGGTTCACAGTAAATGAAAAGTCGGAATTCCGGGTTCGAACCAGTTCGGTTAAAACCCTGTTTGCAGCCCAGATTTGAAATAGTCGACAATTTGCTACTCCCCATTCTGCGATTTGGAGCACAGTTGTTTTACTTTCCGTGCCTAATCCTACACTTGGCTCATCAATTGAAACGACTTCCTACCGACAAAGCCTTACACAAATACAAGTTCAGAAATGTTTGACGTTTTGGCTATGAGCTGTTTGATATATTTGTTTTCGACATTGAACCCTATGAACTATTTGAGTTGAGCATGATTGATTTAGTTGCTTTGCTTACATGAGCTGATCTGCGCTGAATTTTTTTAAACATATTATCTACCCATGCCTCATGTCATGAGCTGTGATTCAATAAATCAATGATTTAGAGAGCTTTGACTAGAAACTCATACAGCCTTGTTCTCAATTCCACTTCCAAAAAATGTTTTCGGATGTGAAATTGATTCGTGTTCTGGTGAACGTTAACCGATAGACTTTTGTGGTTTTTGGCATTAGGCTAGTGAAATGAAAAGTAAATCGTAAATTTTGCATCCATAAACATAAGCTACTCAGAAAAAGTAATTTAATTATTATTCTTTGATCAATTGTGAATTTTTTGGCAACTTTAAATAATACAGAAATTTTTAAATAATAAATTTGCAAAACTGAAAAGTAAAAGATTAGTGTTCTGAATTCCGCAGTGTGAAAGTTCCGACTAGTTCGTTATGCATATTAACAATCGATAGACGACTATTGTTGGTTTAAGTGTTGTCAACCCATAAAAACCACGAACAAATTGTTTTCCCTTGTGGTCACTAAAGGTCTAAAAATCAATTTGATAAAAGCGATTGCGTACGTCTACATTTTTGGCAGCATTGCAAATGTGGAGCAAAACGGTTGAACAATAGCCACCAGATCGTCCACAATCAAATCTCTATTGGTTACCTCAAAGTATCCCTTTTCGAAGGATGCCCATAACTCCAGACAGTCTGCAATGTAGGGAACCTGCGAGTGTGGCTCAGATCCCAGCTTGAATTCAAAGGGCACTACATCCGGTGGCTGTTGCATTAGCTGCTGGCAGTTTTGTTCTATCTTATTCAGTTCATGGCCTAGACGAGCTGAAAAAATTATAATTATATAAAATAAATTATTTTGAATTTATAAATATCTGATATCTATATCCTATATATATTCTACCGTTTAAGTCAGTTGGAGTGAACTTTTGCAAGTGTATTAAAACTTCGGCACAGTCGAAATTAGCTTTGCCTTCTCGTTTTTTTGCATTTACATATGTTTAATATATATGTATAGTATGTTTACTGCTTTAAACTGTCTGTAGGCAGTTTCATGACTCAAAAAAACGTGCTTTACGAAGCATTTATTTATTTATTTAGTTATTAGCAACTTCATCATTATTGAAACAGTTACATTTGGAGATCGAATAAGCAGATTAGGTAATAAGGAAGAAGAAAGGCTGTAGAGCGTAAAAGGATTCCCTTCCGATTCGATGGGGGGAATTTAGATAGTCTAATGACTTGATACGCCCCTGCTCGCAGCAAAGGTAATCAGAAGGGTATCCTAAAAGGTAGCAGAAGGCGCTACGAATTACTTAGATAACAAAGAATTTAAGTCTTTACCGCCTCGTCGGAACTGTAACCACTGAGAAGGAAAGAGTAATTGTTGTAATCCCTGCAGAGGACTCGAAATGGACAATTAGAAGCATACAGTGAGAGACATTAGAAAGTCTTAAGGGAATATAGTTCCGAGTTTGTCTCGAAGGAACATTAAAGTTAACTTGAACAAGTAGGTTTGATGCATCGATATTACCTACAATGAGTTTGCGCAGAAACATTAATCCCATCATGGTGCGTCTATGCTCAAGTGTTGGTAAAACTTTAAGTTTGAGCCTAGATATGTAAGGAGGGAGTCTTAATAGTGGATCCCAACCTAGGTTTCGCAGAGCAAACAAGAGGAATTGCTTTTGGACAGATTCAATTCGTGCACACAGAGTAATAGATTGAGTGTTCCAAACGCATGAGCCAAACTCCAGAATCGGCCTTACTAGTGATGTAAATAAAAGTTTGGTTATGTAAGGATCTTCAAACTCCATAGACCAGCGCTTAACAAATCCCAGCACGCCAATGGCTTTATTCACAGAGAGTTCAATATGTGCCCTAAAAGATAGTCTTCGATCAAGTGTAATTCTCAGATCGACAAAGGATTCAACCATCTCAAGTTGGTGCGAGTCCAACAAATAAGTGCGTAGAAGTGGAGGTCTGCGATAAAAAATCATATACTTACACTTGTCACTATTTAATTGTAACACATTATGGAGCACCACATAAAAATTGAATTTAGATCAATCTGGAGCAGTGCAGAATTATAAGGAGAGTTGTGACTTAAAAAGATTTTTAGATCATCCACGTACATAAGTGCACGGGAATGTTTAAGAATATTAGGAAGATCATTTATGAATAACACAAAGAGAAAAGGGCCAAGATGACTTCCTTGGGGAACTCCACATGTCACAAAAACTGTACAACAAATTGAATTATTAAAATCTACTTTTGAGTTCTGGCCTAAAGATAAGATGTGAACCAATTGAGAAGCCCGGAAAGCCAAGCAATCGCAATTTTAAAATTAGTAAAGTGTGAGAAACACTGTCAAATGCTTTACTAAAATCCGTAAAAATAACATCCGTTTGCATGCCTCTAGTAAACCCATGAATTACGCTTGTGGTAAATTCGAGTAACATAGTAGTAATCGATCTGTTTTTAACAAAACCATGCTGAAAAGGTAAAATGAGAGATGAGCAGGAATGTTGTAGCTGGGATGTTATTTATTTTTCGAAAAGTTTAGGAATCGCAGAGAGTTTTGCAATACCTCTGTAGTTAGCAATGTCTTTTTATGTAAAGGAATAATAAGTGATTCCCTCCAATTCATAGGAAATATTGATTGCTCAAGCGATTTAGAAAAAAGAATGAAAATTGGATAGGCAAGGAAGTTAGCACATTGCTTTAAGATACATGAAGGAACATCGTCTGGACCAGGAGAGAGATTAAACTTTAGGGAAAGCAGACCATTCAAAATATATAAATATGAGAGAGATGGACATTGTATAGTCATAAGAATGAATCGGAAAAGGATAGCCATAGCAAGGAGCAGACGACGAGTAGGTCGATTGAAATTATTTAGCAAATAGATTGGCAATATCGTCATTAGACGAAGCAACATTGTTCTCAAAGTGTAAAGAAGATGGAAAAGAAGTCTGATGCCTGTCTGGATTTTTTTAGGCTTTGAAAAGACGAGCCTTAACATTTTTAAGATTGCTAAGCTTTGCACAGCTCCAAGGCACATTTTTAGTTGAGCAACTTACGGGTTCCAGTGGGATACAAATATTAAAGATAGCATAAAATTTCGAATAAAACATGTTTGTCGCTGTTTCAACACAGATAACTTGATCGAGAAATGACCAGTCAGTATTTGATAGCATTCTATTTAAGACAATATAATTGGTTTTTCAAAAGCATCGCTTAAAGTGCGATTTAGGTGCAGTCAAAACCTCGGATGAACCTGGCAAATCAATTATGATTTCCAAGGTAGGGTGATAGGGGTCCTCAGGACTAGAAACAGGAGAAGTCCGATTGACAGACGTTGATGAAATATCAGTAAACAATAAATCAAGAACACGTCCAATCGAGTTTTTAATACAATTGGCTTGAGATAAGGATAAGCCAAGCATACAATCCAAAAAGCTATGCTGACAAGCAGGAAAATAAAATACTGAGTCCTGTGATGGAATCCAGGACACAAAAGGTAGATTAAAATCATCGGTAGCAACCTGAAAATCAGAGTTACGACATGATTCAGAGATAAAGCTTAAGGCCGAAGCATGCTTCAAATATGTTGACTCATCAGATGACGGAGGAACATATGAACAACTTACAAAGACGTTAGAATTTCCATAGCGCAGAGAGACGCAGATAAACTCTATGTCATTTGTATTAGGTACATGAAAGATTGTTCCGGAAAGATCTTGTTTAACTGCAATTAGAACACCACCTCCATTACGAGTGGGACGGTCAACTCTAAAAATGCAATAGGAATCACAAAGAATCTCAGTATTTAAAATATTCGGGTGAAGCCAAGTTTCCGTAAAAATCAATATGTCAGCATCGAGAGAAAATCTATGTAAGAAGAGGGATTGGAGTTTACTTCAAATCCCTCTTACGTTTTGGTATTTGATGACAAGGGACGATCTAAGTTTTTTGAGGATTTAGGAAGAGTGGCAAAGTTTGGTTTTTAGTCCATATTCTTGAACTATACAAAATTCGGGCCATATACTGGGTTGAAAAATGTGGTCCATAAGTGATGGTGGAATAGAAATTTTGAAGGACGAATTTGATCGCTGTTTTCTAAATTTAAATTTAGTAACGGAAATGTCCGAGGATCCTGTACAGTTGACTAAGTAATTCTTCAAATCAGTCTCAGTGGTATCGGGGCAAAGGCGAGAGACAAAGACTTGTTTCCGTGGAGGAACGGCTACAAGTGGTCGAAAAGAGAGAGCAGAAGTAGAAGTAGGAGCTACAGCATTGTAAACATGATTACGGGCAGCAGCAATGGTTGGAACAATGATAGGAGCAGCAGAAGGAACTGCAATTGGACCATTTGCCAACGGTAGTGGGGGAGCATCTATGGATGCTGCAGGCGTTGGTGATGAAGTCCCCACGACGGCAGCAGCAGCAGGAACTATGGCAGAAGCTGTAGCAGTTATAGTTACGGCAGGAGTGGAAGTAGGGTCAGCGTCAATGGTAGGAGCAGCACAAGGCACTGCAACTGGACCATTTATCAGCGGTAGTGACTGAGCAGCTGTAGAAGCTGCAGGCGTTGCTGAGGAAGTCATCACGACGGCAGCAGTAGCAGGAACAATGACCACAGACTCAGATGGCTGGTGTAAATTGTCTGTCTTATCAGCAGCACCAAGAGCACCATTATTAGCAGCATCAGAGTCCATATCGCCAGGTGTTACATTAGTATTGACAGGCGTAGAGGTGCTTGACAATATTTCCATCGCAAGATTAGAAGGTTCTTTTGCTGGAGAGCTCGCCGCTTCTGCATCAAAGGAAATCAAAAGCGGTTCATTCGGCAAGGTTGCCGAGGGTTCAGCCTGAATAGGTTCCCCCCGTGGGTCTGCTTCATAAATAGGTGCATTTCAAAAGCAATTTCACGACAAGCTATGCAACACCAGGTTAAGCCACTGACCTTGGCTAAAATGTCGCATTTTCGGGCAGGAAAGCCGGCACACTTAAGATGTGCTACATTGCCACAGAGCCAACAAGTTAAGGGGGTCTTCTACTTTTGAACAGGGTTTTATGAGTGTTTTTATACTCTGTTCTACTACTCATTATTTATCGACCCGCCATACATCGTTTTTCGATCAGAAGAACGATATTAGAGCTACACGTAAAAGAAAAATTCAAAGCAACGACAACAACAACACCGCAACTATTGGTAGAACTTACGAGAAAGAGAGAGCGAGAGGGCAAAAGCTAACTGTAGCTAATTGGACTGCGCCGCTCTCAGTTTCCCCTTTCCCTTTTTATCCCATAGATATTTGTGTAAGGAGTCATAGACCAAGTATGAGAGGAGCGATGCAATTAAGATGGCCTGCGGTCAGAAATCACGCGTGATTCCCGCGTGACTTATATAGTTACGTTAATGTTAATAGGAAATTATAAACAAATTTTATAATTTTACGAGTTATGTACCAGGCTAACTCTACTCATCATTACTTATCGAGCCCCCATACATCGTTTTCAACCAGATCAACGATAGTCGAAAGAGTTTTCACCCCCAGATTTTGAAAAAACCTCATACTTTAAAGTTATAAGTTACATACAAACAGGTACAGAGTATATTACAGTCGGGCTTGACCGACTTTCTTACTTGTTTATATACTTGCAAAGTGTATCCTAATTTTGCCCATAAGTTTGTAACGCATAGAAATATTCATTTCCGACCCCATAGACTATATATATTCTTGATCAGCACTACGAGCTGAGTTCAATTCCGTCTATCCGTCCGTCTGTCTGTCTGTATCGAGCTGAAATTTTGCACCGAGTCTTCTTTTTACAGCACGCAACTAATATGTCGGAACAGGCCGGATCGGATGATTATATCATATAGCTGCCATAGGAACGATCATTCTAGGAACTAGTGAGAAAAACTTTTTTGTTTTCTATCGTAGCGTCCCCAATCTTGGTATATATTAGTTTTATATGCTTTCACATAATTTAAAAAAAAAATTTTTTTAGCTAGAACATATAGCTGCCATAGGACCGATCAATGATCAGCACGCAACTAATATGTCGGAACCGGCCGGATCGGATGACTATATCATTTAGCTGCCATAGAAACAGTCGGTCAAAAAATTGTTTTTTGGGGGGTTTTTAAAATGGGAAAAAATGTGATTAGCTAGCTGCCATAGAAACGGTCGGTTGAAAAACTGTTTTAGTAGTATTTTGTTTTCCATCGTAGCGCAACTAAACTTGGTATATGTTGGTTTTATGTGCTTCCACACATTTATGGAAAAATTTATCAAAATCGGATGATTATAGCATATAGCTGCCATAGAAACGGTCGGTTGAAAAACTAGTTCTAGTAAGAAAAACTATTTTGTTTTCCATCGTAGCGTTACTAATCTTGGTATATGTAAGTTACACTTGACAAAAGGATCACATTTGGCCAACATGTCAAGGAGGTGGCAGGCAGCATGAAAGCCAAGGCGCGAAGGATGAGATGGCTCCTTAACGCCAGTAACGAGCTCTCGCTTAAAAATAAGGTTCTAATATACAAAGTAATCTTTGCACCAATCTGGCGGTACGGTGTGCAGGTGTACGGAATCGCTGCAAAGTCTCATCTAAACCGAATACGCACATTCCGAGTGGTATATCCGCACACGTGACCTTGAGCGGGATTTCAAAGTCTCCATGGTAGGGGATATTATAAACACACAAGCAGCTCGGTACTTGAATAAGGTCGCGTGTCACCCAAACAATCTGGCAAGGGCGTTGCTAAGAAGGAGGAGGATCAACGGGATTCGAGCCAGGAGAAGACTGCTTCGCTTACACCCCACTGACTTAGCCAGTCGCAGGATTAGATCACCACCCACATAGTAAACAACAACAAAATAACATAAAACACACTTAAACTTAGTTAAATAAGCTATTTGTTAAAAACCCTACAAGTAGCAACACACATTATTTTCTTACCATAACCATAACACTAAATTAATTCAATTTTACACTTTATTACATTATAAGTTACTTAAAAGTAACAGTAAAATGGAAAAAATTTTGTATTAGGGTTACACTATTTAAAAATCAAACTAATAAAAAAGACTAGTCCACAAAAAAAAAATACGAAAAATAAAAAAAACTCTCGCTCGTAGAACTTCTCATCCTTATCGGTAAAAAACTAAGTGGACCAAGTGCTTTTTGACTGCCTTATCAGAATCGAATGTTTTACCATGTAACGAAATTTGAAGAGATCGGAACAAATGTATGGTCGCAGCCACTGTGAAGTGGCGCACTATGGGCGAAACGGTTAAGCTAGCGGTTAATAAGACAACATTTTAACTTTTGAATTGCGCCAAACAATTTTTTAATATTGATAGTTAATACTCCAACTAGTTTATCTATAATTATTTTATATCATATCGATTGTTATTTGCTCAGCTGTTGCCTTCGATAGATCACATATGTTTTAGCCTGCGCATTGCGCCTTTTTCCTATTTGTTGGTTGCGTTGATTTGCTGATAAAATTAAATAATTTACATTTTATATATAGTGCGTTAATGGTTTTTGTATCAAATTAATCAAAACGAGAAGGCAAAGCTAACTTCGACTGTGCCGAAGTTTTAATACACTTGAAAAACTTTTCTCCAACTGATTTAACCGGTAAAATATATATAGGATATAGATATCAGATTTTTAAAATTTTTAAATCATTGAAAATAACAATTTAATAACATAAAAAAAACTTTTCTTAGTAAAACACATTTTCCGACCAATCGGTCCTATGGCAGCTATATGCTATAGTCATCCGATTTTGATCAATTTTTCCAAAATTATGTGAAAGCATATAAAACTAATATATACCAAGAAAACAAAAAAGTTTTTCTCATAAGAAGTAGTTTTTTGACCGACCGTTTTTATGGGAGCTATATAATACAGTCATCCGATTTCGATCAATTTTTCCTGTATTATGTGAAAGCATATATGTTTGGCCATATATATATGGCTGGTTTTGTGAGGTAGCACCTCTCCATGTAAGAAGACTCCAGGGTAGATGTCCCTCCTTAGCGTATATGTTACATTTGCACACTTCTCCGTTCTCAGTTCTCAGTTCTCGAACCTTTTCAGGTATTCCTGGAGCGTATCGGTGGCTGTATAGACACACCGATTTCTGCACAGAAAAAAAAAGATCAAATATCAAGTTGATATTTCCATATAATTTCTATAATATCCATATTTTCATATCAAAGTGATACTATTAATCTCAATGTGATCCTACAGTATTACATTGATACTAAAAATGTTTTATCGATACGAGAATGATCAAAGTGATATGAAAAATTACCTAGCGACCAGGGAATCAAACCGAATCGAATTTCGGTTCCGGTTCCGGTTCTGGTACGTACCGAAACTAATGTTTCGGTAAAAGGTTCTGTTTAGGTTCTAGTTTATTTCGGTATTCGGTTCCGTACCGGTACCTTGGTTTTTATTTTGGTATACCGGTACGTACCGGTATGTACCGGTATAATTTAAAAATCCGAAGATTTAATAGAAATGGTAGCAACTTACACAACAAAAAGTAGTTGTAAAGAAGGAAAATTAAACATAATAAACTTTACCTCAGAAAAAAATGTCCTAATAATAGAAGAGTAAGAAGATCTTTTGATATCTGATGAAATGTTAAATACACTGTTTTCAGATAACGTTACCGATCAAAATTTAACCCTGCTATTAGGTAAAGTCCATTTGAGCCAATTATTAATTAATTTCCTTTGTAAATGCAAAAATTAAGGATAAATTAATAATATTTGGAGTTTATTGAACCAAAATAGACGAAATAAGATGAAATTGTTATTTTTATTGAAAATTTCAGTATATCCCAGATGGTCCCTTAACTTTACATTTGTAAGTTTTTGCTTACGTTTACCCTGCGTTTTACCCTGAAGAAATCCCTGATTGAAGCAATAAAAATGAAATACAAAAAAAAAACTCAGAACCGAAACTGTACCGGTACAATGTTTCGGTTCTTTTCGGTCATTTCGGTTCCAAAAATAAAGGTTCCGAAATACCGGTACGCAAAAAACAAATAATAACGGTTCCGGTTCTGGTTCTGAGTTTCAATCGGTTCTTTTCGGTATACGGTTCCGGTTCGGGTTCCGGTTTGACACCCTGCTAGCGACTCGATTTCAGATCAAAGTAGACATCGAAACTCGGAAAGCAGTAAGAGATACACAAAAAACTTGAATAAGACAGAGAGAACTGCTTTGGCGTAGCAAGCGCGTGTGCGAGTGCCGGTCGTTTCTTTTCGTCAAATTTTTGAGGTTAGAGTCGGGAGTGCAGTCAGCTTCTAACTTCCTCTTGCAAATTTTGTCATTCGTTGTTTGGAAGTGCGTTGAGTAAGTGATCAAAAATTTGTAAGTGCGTTAAAGTGTAAAACGGCAAAAGTTAAGAAAGTGGTATAAAGTGTGTGTGGTAGTAATTTTGTAATTTAATGTTACTGACAATTTGTTTAAAAAATATAATATACATATAAAATATATATAAAATAAAATCTCTCTATATATAAAAGAGTTTGTCCTGACTGACTGACTGACTGATTCACTGATTGGCAATCAACGTAGAGCCTGAACGGTAAGAGATAGAAAGCTGAAATTTTCATTTTCAGAAGTTTCCTTATGAGTTGAAAGTGAGCACTAAGGCGGGGTTTTGGAAAATTCCACCCCAAAGGGGTGGAAAATTCCGGAAAAGCTACTTGGGGAAAATTTTGTTTTTCATCCGATTGACTTAAAATTTGGTTTGTAACTAAAGTAAGCGAAATAATTGGACACCTGTTTCCCAGATTTCGGAAAATCCACCCACAAGGAAAATGGCCGGAAAATTCTTCAGAAAGAAACTATTTTTCATCCGACTGACTTCAAACTCGGTTTGTGAGGATGTTAAGCAGAATAATTAGACTTGAGATTTTCCGATGATGAAAAATCCGCCCGAAAAGTCGGGAAATTCCCGGAAAATTCCAAAGGGAAAAAACTATTTTTTATCCGATTGGCTTCAAACTCGGTTTGTAAGGATACTATGCTAAGTTATTGGACATGAGATTTTCAAATGTTGGAAAATCCGCCCACAAAGAAAATACCCGGAAAATTCTATATGAAAAACTATTTTTGATCCGATTGACTTCAAACTCGGTTTGTAAGGATAGTATGCAAAATAATTAGACATAAGATTTTCTGATTTT
Source organism: Lordiphosa mommai (assembly GCA_018904225.1). Taxonomy (NCBI): domain Eukaryota; kingdom Metazoa; phylum Arthropoda; class Insecta; order Diptera; family Drosophilidae; genus Lordiphosa; species Lordiphosa mommai. Next base: position 19,900 of record JAEIFT010000925.1, read on the forward strand.
GGAAAATCCGCCCGAAAAGTCGGGAAATTCCCGGAAAATTCAAAATGGAAAAACTATTTTTCATCCGATTGGCTTCAAACTCGGTTTGTAAGGATACTATGCAAAATAATTGGACATGTGATTTTCAAATGTTGGAAAATCCGCCCACAAAGAAAATACCCGGAAAATTCTATATGAAAAACTATTTTTGATCCGATTGACTTCAAACTCGGATTGCAAGGATAGTGAGCAAAATGATTGGACTTGAGATTTTCCAATGTTGGATAAACCGCCCGAAAAGTCGGGAAATTCCCGGAAAATTCTATATGGAAAAACTATTTTTAATCCGATTGGCTTCAAAATCGGTTTGTGAACACATTATAGAAAATAATTAGACTTTTGATTTCTCGGTGGTAGAATATCCGCCCACAGGCAAGAATATTGGTGGGCGTATTTCGGTTCAATGACAATGACTATTTGTGAGCCGATCTGGGCCAATTAAATAGGATACAGTTTTTAGCTTTGCGCATACCCACCCTCAAGGTCGGATAATGGGTGCCGTGGGTGGTTTCAGCGTTTGTACGCTTAATGGGCCAACTAGGTGGAAAATAAATTTCTCATTTCAGATGGTCGAAAAATGGGGGCGGGGTGGGATCAAACGTTTTGTTCATCATTTTGGCGGCTATACTGATAGTGGCGAAGCGAAGCGCGCCGGGTTATATGCTAGTCTCTCTATATATAAAAGAGTTTGTCCTGACTGACTGACTGACTGACTGATTCATTGGCAATCAACGCAAAGCCTGAACGGTAAGAGATAGAAAGCTGAAATTTTCACAGAAGTTTCCTTATGAGTTGAAAGTGAGCACTAAGGCGGGGTTTTGGAAAATTCCACCCCAAAGGGGTGGAAAACTCCCGGAAAAGCTACTATGGGGAAAATTTTGTTTTTCATCCGATTGACTTGAAATTTGGTTTGTAACTAAAGTAAGCGAAATAATTGGACACGTGTTTCCCCGATTCCGGAAAATCCGCCCACAAGGAAAATGGCCGGAAAATTCTTCACGGAAAAAACTATTTTCCATCCGAATGACTTCAAACTCGGTTTGTGAGGATTGTAAGCAGAATAATAAGACTTGAGATTTTCCGATGTTGGAAAATCCACCCGAAAAGTCGGGAAATTCCCGGAAAATTCCATATGGAAAAAACTATTTTTCATCCGATTGGCTTCAAACTCGGTTTGTGAGGATAGTAAGCAGAATAATTAGACGTGAGATTTTCAAATGTTGGAAAGTCCGCCCGAAAAGTCGGGAAATTTCCGGAAAATTCCAAAGGTAAAATACAATTTTTCTTTCGATTGGCTTCAAACTCGGTTTGTAAGGATAATATGCTAAGTAATTGGAGATGAGATATACCCGGAAAATTCTATATGAAAAACTATTTTTGATCCGATTGACTTCAAACTCTGTTTGTAAGGATAGAATGCAAAATAATTAGACATAAGATTTTCCGATGTTGGAAAATGCGCCCAAAAAGTCGGGAAATTCCCGGAAAATTCCATATGGAAAAAACTGTTTTTTATCCGATTGGCTTCAAACTCGGTTTGTAAGGATAGTATGCTAAATAATTAGACATGTGATTTTTCGATTATGGAAAATCCACCCACAAGGAAAATAGCCGGAAAATTCTATATGGAAAACACTATTTTTCATCCGATTGACTTCAAACTCGGTTTGTAGCGATAGTATACAAAATAAGTTGACATGAGATTTTCCGATGTTGGAAAAATTCGACCCAAGAGTGGGGAAATGCCTGGAAAATTCTATATGGTAAAACCTATTTTTAATCCGATTGGCTTCAAAATGCGTTTGTGAACACATTATAGAAAATAATTAGACATTTGATTTCTCGGTGGTGGAATTTGGAAAATTCCACCCCAAGGGGTGGAAAACCCCGAAAAAGCTACTATGGGAGAAATTTGGTTTGTCCTCCGATTGACTTGAAATTTGGTTTGTAACTAAAAGTAAGCGAAATAATTGGATACGTGTTTACCCTCCCAGAGTTCCGGAAAATCCGCCCACAAGGAAAATGGCCGGGAAAATTCTACACGGAAAAAACTATTTTTCATCCGAATGACTTTCAAACTCGGTTTGTAAGGATAGTAAAAAAATAATAGGACTTGAGATTTTCCAATGTTGGAAAATCCGCCCGAAAGTCGGGGAAATTCCCGGAAAATTCCATATGGAAAACTGGCTTTTCATCCGATTGGCTTCAAATTCGGTTTGTATGATAGTAGCTAAATAATTAGACAGTGATTTTTCGATTGTGAAAATCCACCCACAAGGAAAATAGCCTGAAAATTCTTCATAAAACTATTTTTCATCCGATTGACTTCAAACTCGGTTTGTGAGGATGGTAAGGAATGATTAGACGTGAGATTTTCCGAATGATGGAAAATCCGCCCGAAAAAATTCGGGAAATTCTCCGGAAAATTCCAATATGGAAAAACATTTTTTCATCCGATTGGCTTCAAACTCGGTTTTGTAAGGGTAGTATGCTCAGTATTGGACATGAGATTTTAATGTTGAAAATAGCCACAAAGAAAATACCCGGAAAATTCTATATGAAAAACTATTTTGATCCGATTGACTTCAAACTCGGTTTGTAAGGATAGAATGCAAAATAATTAGACATAAGATTTTCCGATGTTGGAACATGCGCCCAAATGTGGGAAACTCCCGGAAAATTCCATATGGAAAACTGTTTTTATCGGATTGACTTCAAACTCGGTTTTGTAAGGATAGTATGCTAAATAATTAGACATGTGTTTTTTTCGTTGGTGGAAAATCCACCCCACAAGGAAAATGGCCGCAAATTTTCTATATGGGAAAACACTATTTTCATCCGATTGACTTCAAACTCGGTTTGTAACGATAGTATGCAACATAAGTAGACATGAGATTTTCCAATGTTGGAAAAATTCGCGCAGGGGAAAAGCCTGGAAAATTCTATATGGTAAAACCTATTTTTAATCCGATTGGCTTCAAAATCGGTTTGTGAACACATTATAGAAAATAATGAGACATTCGATTTCTCGTTGGTAGAATTTCCGCCACGGCAAGAATAATGGTGGGCGTATTTCGGTCAGTGACAATGGCTATTTGTGAGCCGATCTGAATAAAATTCGTTTTGGAAAACTCTTGGGCATACGATTGTCGCCCAATACTCGGTTTGCCAGAACATATCCTAAATAATTAGACACCTGATCTTTCGATGCCGAAAATCCGGAGCCCTCAAGATAACGGCCGTAAAAATTCTATAGGCAAAACACAATAGTCTGCATCCCCTTGCCTTCAAACTAGGTTCGTAGTCGATAGTATACAAAATACCTCTGACGAGATTTTCTCGCTCTTTGACCCGACCCAAGAGTGGGGAAACTGCTCTGGAAAATTAATATGGAAACAACTATTTTTAATCCGGAATTGGCTCCAAATGGGTTCGGAACACATTATAGAGGGGATGAATTTTTAGCCGATATGTATTAAATTTGGTTTAAAGGCTCTATGGGCCAATTAAATAGGATAAAAAAAGATTTTTAGCTTTGCGCATAGCTCTAAGGTCGGATAATGAGTGCCGGGGGTGGGTTCAGCGTTTGTACGCTTAATGGGCCAACTAGGTGAAAAATAATTTTTCTCATTTCTGATGGACGGAAAATGGGGGCGGGGGGGTGGGATCATTGCCAAACGTTTTTTTCATCATTTTGGCGGCTTTACTGATGGTGGCGGCGTAGCCGCCAGGTTATATGCTAGTAATATATATACTAACATATTAAAATTCAAAAGTCTTCTTTTACTTTTTATTTTTTTATATTAGCCTGTTTGTCTTCTTCTGTTTTTTTTTTGTTGTGTGTCACCCCTAAAGTGACCCTGCCTCCTTTCCAATGCCTATACATTTTTTTTTCTCACTTTTTTTTTTATGTCAATGTGTGAATACAAAATATTTAAAAAAACATTTTTTTTAACAAACCCCACCCTAAAAGCGCTTTCGTCAAATTCGCGTAAGTGACCGGCCAGTCCGGATATAAAAGTAAGTTACATATATATACATATTGACCTATCTTATCTTATTTTTACTTATTTTTTTTATTTTCCTTTTCCCCTAACATAATTTTCTTGTAATCTTCGTTTACTCTTCCAAGCATGTCCTTCTTTCCATAGTTCTCCAACAGTTTTCTTATTATTTTTCAGGTTATAACTGACAAGACAAAAAAATTTGTTTACCTTTCATTTGAGTTTTTTTAATATTAATAAATTTAATTTTTATGCTCATCTTATATTTTTTGATTTTTCAACAATTTAATTTTTGTGCAATTTCTTCCGATTCAATGTTATTGGTTTACTTGTAAACATTTTATTTCTTTTCTGATTATGTTTAAGTCCGAATGTGTTTTTGTAAGTCCATATTTACGCATAGGAGAGGTAACGGGCGTGTACTCTTGAGGTTCGTGAGTCATACAGAGGACGAGTACACTATTTCCCTTTGGAACTAGTGTAAATATCTGTAATGTTCTATCTCAATAAACAGTGAAAACAAAATGTGTCGTTAAAAAAAAAAGTTGGAGGTGCTGGGGGGTATGGGTAAGGAATAATAGCCAGAGGTGATATAGACGGACGCAACTCGTTAACAATGGATCAACAGAAATATGGCCAATAGTTGATCCATGGTCACACAGCTTTGTGTGTAGGGGTGGGTAGGGACAGGCTGGCCCCCCCATGGTCACTTTGACGATGGGCTGGAAAGCCAAAGACAGATCTAACTTTTTTATTACTCATCAGTGACGGACTAAAGAATTTGTCTTCCTTTATTTTTCTAATTTTTTCACGGCAGCGAAAATTTTTATTGTCATGTTTCCCGCAGCATCCCCACTCCAAAAGTTCTACCCCAATGCGGCGAGCCAAAGCGGGTTACATTACCGTGCCGGAACGGGGAAGTGGCTGGACGTTGGTTTTTTATAAGTGCAACGGGATTTCATAACAATTGGCGCCCAACGGCAGCTGATAAGTTTCTTGACGGTTCTCTATGAGTCAATATTAAATTTTTTTATTTTTGGCTAATGGGGGACTGGCAATATTTTTTTGGCAGTTTCTCTTTTAGTTAGTCTTCTTGCTTAACTCGTGCAGACCGACTTTTTGTTTTGTAAAGTAAAATTTTTGTTTTTAATTTTTTACTGGTTCGCTCTTTTCTGGCCGACGCCCCGTTGTACTAGGCTATGCCAGGTCTCCTGAGAGGTTCGAGGTCTCAGAGGAGCAAAGAGCGTTATAGAGCTGGATACGTGACCTCCTGCCGGTGTCAGGAGGCGGTCAGGAGGTAGGCTCTGTTGATGGTCCCAAGACGGGGTGGGATAAGGACAGCTGATCCTGAAGGGTCTGACGCCGCCGCCGAGCTTAGGTAAATGCTGTACGGCTGAGAGAGGTTTCTCTATCAGGTTTCAAATAACAGGGGGTGAGGGGATAAGGACACGTGAGTTTGATTGTGTCGACGCCGTGGTTGAACTAGGGGTAAATGCCAGGTCTCCTGAGAGGTTCTCTTAATCAAGCTCCAAATGACTAGAGGGGGTGTACAGGGGAAGCATCTCAGGATGACGCCGCCGCTGAGCTGAAAGTAAATGCCAGTAGCCGCCATATAGGTTCGAGTCCGAGGATTCCAAACGACGGTGGGATGGGGAATTGGACAGATGATCTGTGACCCTCTAAATAAGACTTATACTCCGGTGGAGATAGGCATTGTTTGGCTAGGGGAAGGTCATGATAGGGGCTACTATGGGAAATTCATTCTTCCGGTGGGAGGTGAGTCACCTTGGTAAGTCATGTTAGGCTCCAGTCTGGGTGTTCAAAGGTAACAGGTGACTCCGGTGGAGCTCTGTGGTTTTAGGGTCTCAGCGGAAATTTTGTTTTTTGAAACGGGGGGCTTAAATTTTGGACGGACCCCCTGGTGAGGAGGTCCCATTCCAGCATAACATATCACCCCAACAGCACACATTTGTGCACTCATTTGTATTATTGAGAGTATACACTAGTATATGTGTAACATTGGCATAATCGAATTTTAATAATTGGTTTGGTGAAAATAATTTTGTTTGAAAAAATAATTTCATCAATTTTATTAATTTTTTTCTTTTTTTTACCTTTTGTTTTTATTTTTTTTAGATCAGCTAATTTGCAATTCTCTTTGGCTACTAAAATATTTTTTTCTATCCTTGATTTCCCACCTCTATCTTTTAATTTTGACCTAATTATTGTTACGAAGAGATATTTTCTTGTAAAAGCAACACCTCTATCAGGTTTTGTAACGTTTGTCTTCTAATACATAAGGAGAAAGCGAACATATATATAAAGGTCTAAAAAAAAAAAAAAAACAAATAAAAATAAGGATATTTAGGAGATGAATGACTAAGATTTTAGAAGATGGGAACTTAAAATAAAAACAGTAAGAATTTGGAGTGAAAGTAGATAATAGAGTATTAGTAGGTGGAATATAAAAACGAAAGAAAAAAAAAAGGGAATAATAATAATAATAATAGAAATACAATTTTAGGAAAATAGGAAAGCAGAAATAAAACTCTTTGCGATAGTTTACAGTTTTTATGGGGAGACGAGGGTTAGTATCCAACTGCCTCCACCGCCAGTGACGTGGAGTATAACAGCCGCAGTAGCTGCTTCGTTTGCTCGAGAGAGCAGCAGCGGAGGAGGAACTCCAGGTCCATCCCCTAATTCTCGAAGAATTTCGGCCGCTAGTCCCTAATTCTCGGAGAATTTACAGGCCGGAGACGCCAGCTCTTTCTGACCAGGTCGATAAACTTTTACGAGAGGACTGGACCGTATGAGTCTACCAGGGGAGGAAGAAGGGGCTGTGGGAGAGTAAACCTTGGGCCTCCACAGGCGAGATCGGTTGGCACCTGCGGGTACCGGAACAGTACCTAGCAGTGAGGGACGAGGAGGACCGCTTGGAGAGGATGTAAGCGGCAATCACGCTGCAGTACACAAATTTGGCAACGACATTGAATTTGGCTAGTGGCGGGATTCCGTGCTCATAAGCCCGGAATAGAGAACCGGGTAAACGATATGGAGATGTCCTGGATCGGAATGAGTCCCGCTTCAAGACTGGAGATAGAGACCAAGCCAATCCAAATCAAGTTGGAGGTCTCAACTCCGATCCATACAGAGGGAGCACACCCACTTCATAGGGGTCAAGGTCTTGGTTGCTTCCCAATCGGATGCTGTTCAGCCCTACCCACCCAGATGGAGCCCGGCGCACGACCACAACCGCCGTACAGAGACAGACCCTTCTTACGCCGGAACCAGCTCCCGACAGGTCCCTCAAGTAATGGGGATGCTGGTGTGGACCGACGAGATCTTTCTCCTCTCCGGTGAGGTGGGGAGCCACGACCAATTGGGATGGATCGTTGGAACATCAAATTTGACGACACTGGAGAAGGGAATGACGGTAGAAAGCTTTTTTCTTATTTACCGGTGGAACGGATGCAGGCGACGGTTGACCGGAGGCCAGCTTTTCAGGGAATTCCCGTGTCTTCTGGCTGGGCCCGCTGCAAATGGTATTGGCAATTGATGGGAAGACAAAAGCACACAGGATTTAACTTTGGCTTCCTACAGGATGAGATGAACGTAGCACTTTTTCTCACCTCCCCATAACGATTCACGTTACCATAAAATAATAGCGCGTTAAAGTTTTGTTTTCCACTTTGATGACTCATTCCTCCTCGAGCAACCGTTTTTAGCGACCAGTCTGCCAGGGCCCCCCCAGGGGACTTCTGGACAGACGGCCCTAGCCCCAGCAGCGGACCAGATAACCCCGCCGAACGTTTGTTACCACAAGTATATGTACGACACAGAGGGGTGTGAGGCGGCAGTAAGATTTTTTTGAGGGAGAGGGAGTTCCCAAAAACTCGGATAAACTGGCTCAAGCCACAGAGAAAATATTACAACTACATGCAAAAACAGCTGAGGCAAGAGGGTTCGCAGAAAGTCATTGCGGCGGTGTGACAAAAGCCAAGGACAATAGACTTTTCGCAAAACCAAAGTAGACGGCGAGGAAATAAAAAACACTGTTGGATTCTGGCGCCGCGGTAAACTGCATGGGAAGAGGAACCGAAGAATTACTGGGAGGCGTTCCCATTTAATCCCACAGGAATAAAAGGGCAAAGTGTACACCGCCAATGGGGGAAAAACGCGGTAGTCGGGACGATCACTTTGCCTGTGCTATGGGAAAAGTAAGCAAAGGATATGGAATTCCTAATTGTCCCAACTCTTTAACAATCTTTCTATTTCAGGATCGTGTTCTGGAAAGTTTTGGATTGGAATTGCTTGGAAGAAAAAACTTTTCCACAAACGGAGCAAGAAACCGGATGTATGGAGATAAGTGAAATACTTACACCGGATGAAATGACGCCTCAAGAAACTGCGTGCACCCGCATTGCCTAACTACCGGACAAACAAGACTTTTTGGAAAGGTAAGGGAAGGGTATCCATCTTATAATGTCCTAGGGTTGAAGGGATATTCAGTCGGCTCCAAATACCCATTTTATTTCGGTAGACCTTGAGGATGCTTTTTGGGCAAATACCCTTAGAAAAGAAAAGCCGGGAGAAAACTGCGTTTACCGTGCCAGGAAGACCTTTATATCAGTTTACGTGTATACCTTTTGGGTTGTGCAATGCAGCCCAGCAGTCGTTTGATGGATAAGGTTATTCCGGCAGAAGCTCAGATCACTGTGTTCGTGTATTTAGATGACTTATTGGTTTGTTCTTCTACCTTCACTGAGCATTTAAGAAATGCCTAGACGGGTGGGGGACTGTCTCACCAGAGCTAAACTAACGATCAACGTAGAAAATAGTTAGTTTTGCTACAGTCAGGCTAGATATTTGGGATATGTGGTTGGGGGGTGGGTTTATTAAGACCGACCAGTCCATACAGGCCATTCAACAATTTCCGTTGCCCACGAGTGCGAAACAAATGCGTAGGTTTCTAGATATGACTGGGTGGTATAGGAGATTCCTACTGTACGCGCTGATAGCAGCCCCGCTTCATGATAGTCCGAAAAAAGACCGACAGAAAATATTTGAGTTGGGGAAGCTGAAGTGACAGCATTTGATCTTTTTAAAAGCAAGTATGATGTCCGCCCCCGTGCTGACCCCGCCCTGACTTTAAAGGCCATTTGTAATCCAGTGTGACGCGTCGCTACTAAGGGGTAGGGGGGGTGTTGCTTCAAATGGACGAGCAAGACGACACTGGAGGGAGCACCCGATCGCCTATATGTCCGCTAAGCAGAACAAGGCCCCCAACCCAAAGGAACTATAGTATCCCGGAATTGGAGTGTTATGCTGCCATATTGAGTATATACAAGTTCAGGCCGTATGTAGAGGGGATGCAATTCAAAGTCATCACCGATCATGCGAGCCACAAGTGGCTTATGGGACAGAAAGATTTAGCTGGGCGGTTGGCTCGTTGGAGTTTGAAGCTGCAAGCCTTCGATTTCACCATAGAGCACCGAAAGGGGCATTAAATGTGGTTCCAGATGCTCTATCGGGAGTACTATGGATGAGTTGAGGGTAAATACTAAAGAAGAACTCAGGTCGACCTACAAGCCTCCGCATTCGGTTCACCGGGTTATAAGGCTTTGGTCCAAAGTGTGACGGATCAGGGTGAAAAACTACCGGATACTTGCGGTGTCCGGTGGTTACGTCTACAAGCGAACCGGTTTTTGAACTGGTGACTTGATAGAGGATGATCGAGCTTAGAAATTATGGGTCCCCGAAGAATTACGCGCTGACTCATGCTCACATCATGCCGCTACCACCGGACATGGAGGCGTACATAAAACAGCCGCACGTCTCCGTCAGTTCTATTACTGGCTTTTGATGTGGAAGGAAATTGTTGAAGTAGTGAAAAATTGCGAAGCGTGTAAGGTCAGCAAGACCACGAACAGAACTACCAGACCTCCAATGGGCCAGCAGCTCGTCACTGACGGCCACTACAAAGGTTATACATCGATTTCATGGGTCCATACCCTAGAACTAAGACGGGTAACACGGTAATATTTGTGTGTTTCGACCATTTCACTAAGTTTGTCTGGTTACAGCCGATGCGCAAGGCGGTGGCTACCGAGGTAGTTCGATTTTTGGAAACACAAGTTTTTCATCAATTTGGTGTGAACGAATTTATCCACTCCGATAACGGCAACTGAGTTTGTTTCGCAAACCTTCGCATAGTTGCTTAGTAGATACGAAGTTCAGCGCGTGAAAACTGGTTTCTACTCTCCTCAGGCTAATGCTTCGGAGAGGGTAAATCGTTCCGTCTTGCGGGTGTTGATTGACGGCGATCAGAAAAGTTGGGATTTTTATCTCTGCCACGTTTCGTGCGCACTGCGTAGTGCTACTCATTCCGTTATTGGTATGGAGCCATACTATGCCTTGTTTGGGGCGAGGATGGTTACACATGGGAGCGCGTATCCAATTTTACGGCGGCTAAGCGGGATTAGTTCTGGCGAACAAGAGCTGGTACTGAGCGACAAACTACAGCTTATCCGACAGAAGGTTTACCAGGGACTTGAGCGTATGCATAAACTAGGTGAGAAGGTGTATAATACTCGTTCCAGAAAAATAGAATTCACGGAGGGACAGATAGTATACCGTAAAAATTTCAAACAGAGTAATTTGGCCGAAGGGTATAATGCCAAACTAGGCCCCAATAGAGTGAAGTGCATAATTCTGAAAAGGAAGGGCAATCCGCTTTATGAGTTGAGCAACAACTCTGGTAAAAGCCTGGGTATATATCATGCCAAGGATCTTTTCATTGGCTAGCTCAGGCGGTAGAGCAAGAGACTCTTTCTTTTTCTCAGGGCGTTGGGTCGAGGCTACACGTTGGGTCTAAAGGAAAGTGCGAAACAGCTTAAGTCGGAGCAAGAACTACGGAAGACGTTCTTCAAGGTCTCGTTCAATTTTGGTTTCGAGTTTGCTGCATGGCTGTAGCCATCGTCCAACTCGTGAAGAAGGCAGGGTATCAACTGGTCCACTCTGTTACAGAGGTATGAATTAGTTGGTACGCTTGTAATCTGATTCCGATGAAGATCTGGGAAACGGTCAAACAAAATTTTCCCAGACTCGCTAGCGAATTCCACTATCGACTCGAGTTTTCTGCATAGGTCAGCAAAATTACGGTAGCGGCACCCAAAGCTCGCTCGTAACCTGACCCTTGCACAAAGGGAGGGCAGAAGAACAGAGGCAGCGCGGTTCGCGACGCAGCTTTGTAGCGCGAAATATAGCGGAGTTCGGTAGGGAGCTCCAGATTTTTATTTGGAGGAGTTAGTTCGATTTTTGTTTTTGCGCGCTACACATGCCAACCGGCCTAAGTTTCGTAAACGAGGTAACAATATGTGAAGAGTGAAAAAGTGAAAAAAAAAAGAAAAAGTACCATTCCAACCGTGCTAGTCTGCAGTTCCCTATCGACCTATTCACCGTCTGTTCCGCAAAGGCAACTATGCCGATCGCGTTAGTGTTAGTGTTCCCCTCTATCTAGTTGCGGTCATGGGGTACTTGTCCTCTAAAGTTCCTGAGTTTCAAAATAATAACTAAATCGGGCGGGCACAATAAAATTTATAAGTGAAAACACAGTGGTTTTTATAACAAACAAAAAAAAAAAAAAAACAACAACAACCAGCAAATTAAAACGACAAATCAAACAAATAAAACAAAAACAAAAAAAAAAAAATGTGAGCCCAATAAGTGCAATAAAGGGCACCCAAATGCAAGTGTGATGTAACAACAACAACCAGCAAAATTAAAACGACAAATCAAAGAAACAAAACAAAAGACCAAAACAACTAAACAAAAAAAAAAAAAAAAAAGTGAGCCCAATAAGTGCAATAAAGGGCACCCAAATACAAGTGTGACGCAGAGTTCTCCCTCCTTCTCCACTAAGGTCCAGTGTAGAGTGATTATATGTTAGCGTAGTTTTCCATCTTTATGACATGAAAATTGTGTATATTAATTGCCAAGTTTTGTAACGCATAGAAATATTCATTTCCGACCCCATAAACTATATATATTCTTGATCAGGACGCCGAGTTCATTTCCGCTTATCGTCCGTCCGTCTGTCTGTCGTCTGTCTGTCTGTCTGTTTCTACGCGAACTAGTCTCTCCAGTTTAAAGCTATCAGTGTAGTTTCGCGCATAATCTTCTTTTACTGCACGCAACAAATATGTCGGAACCAGCCGGATCGGATGACTATATCTTACAGCTGCCATAGGAACGATCGGTCAGAAAATAAGTCATTGTGAAAAAACTTTTTATTTTTCCATTAGCAAGCGTCACCATTCAGTACATATTAGTTTTAGATAATTTTGCATATTTGTGGAGAAATTTACTCAAAATCGGATGAATCTTATAGCGCCATAGGAACGATCGGTCTAAAGAACTAGTTCTAGTTTGAAAAACTTTTTTTTGTTTAACATCGTATCGTCCCTAATCTTGGTATATGTTAGTTTTATGGTCTTGCATAATTCTGGAAAAATTTATCAAAATCGGATCACTAAGCATATAGCTGCCGTAGGAACGATCGGTCGAAAAAATAAGTCTTTGTGAGAAAAACTTTTTTGATTTCAATCGTAGCGTCTCCAAACGTAGTATATATTTGTTTATATGTTTCCACACAATTCTGGAAAAAATTTATCTAAATCGGATGACTATAGCATGTAGCTGCCACATAAACGGTCGGTCAAAAAACTACTTCTAGTGAGAAAAACTTTTATTGTTTTTATCGTGGCGATCCCCAATCTTGATATATATTAGCTCTATATGCTTTCACATAATATTGAAAAAATTATAAAAATCGGATGACTATAGCATATAGCTGCCATTGGACCGATCGATCGGAAATGTGTTTTCACTAGAAAATATTTTTTTATGGTATCAAATTGTTATTAGCAATGATTCAAAAATTTAAATATCTATATCCTGTATATATTTTTACCAGTTAAATCAGTTGGAGTAATTTTTGCAAGTGTATTAAAAACTTCGGCACAGTCAAGTTAGCTTTGCCTTCTCGTTTTTTTATGCAACACATAGTTTTATGTTTTTGTTTGCTTCTCCTCACTACAAAGAAAACTATGGAGGTAAAACATCCAAAGTGTCCAATAGTTTGGCTAACATCAGTAAATGAGTGTCAGAGATAGTCGACCATACCGATCATATTGAAGATTTTAACACTTTGGATAATAGTGTTGGTAATTATTGCTGCGGCTCAATTGGCGCTCAAGTTGTATTTGCTTAACAAGCACTCATTAAAAGGAGGTATATTAATACCTCAGACTGGAGCCTGCGCTTACTATTCCCGGCCAACCAGTCCCCCTAATAATTTACTCAAAAAAAAATAAAAATAAAAATAATAATTATAATAATATATATACCAACATACCAAATTCAAAGTCTTCTTTTACTTTTAATTTTTATACATGAAAAAGTGTATATTAATTTTACTTAGGTTGTAACGTATAGAAATATTCGTTTTCGACCCCCTAAACTATATATATTATTGATCGAGCAGGTACATTTCCGCTTGTCCGTCCGTCTGTCTGTCTGTCTGTCTGTCTGTCCGTCTGTCAATGTTTCTGCGAACTAGTCTCCAGTTTTAAAGCTATCGAGCTGAATATTTGCACAGAGTCTTCTTTTACTGCACGCAACTAATATGTCGGATCCGGCGGATCGGATGACTATATCATATAGCTTTCATAGGAACGATCGGTCGAAAAATAAGTCTTTGTAAAAAAAACTTTTTGATTTCCATCGTAGCGACACAAATCTTAATTATGTTAGTTTTATATGCTTCCACATAATTGTGAAAAATTTATCAAAATCGGATGACTATATCATATAGCTGCCATATAAAGGGTAGGTCAAAAATCTAGTTCTAGTGGGAAAAACTTTTTGTTTTTCATCGTAGCGTCACCAATCGTAGTATATATTAGTTTTATATGCTTCCACACAATTTCGAAAAAAATTTAATAAAAATCGGATGACTATATCATATAGCTGCCATAGGAACGATCGGTCGGAAAATAAGTTTTAGTGAGAAAAACTTTTTTGTTTTCCATCGTAGAGTCACTAATCTTGGTATATGATAGTTTTATATGATTTCACATAATTCTGGAAAAATGTATCAAAATCGGATCACTATAGCATATAGCTGCCAGAAACGGTCGGTCAAAAAACAAGTTCTAGTGAGAAAAACTTTTTGTTTTCTATCGTATCGTCACCAATCTTGGTAGATATTAGTTTTATATGCTTTTACAATTTTTTTTAAAAATTTATAAAAATCGGATGACTATAGCATTTAGCTGCCATAGGACCGATCGGTCGGAAAATGTGTTTTACTAAGAAAAGTTTTTTTATGGTATCCTATTATACACTTGAAAAGTGTATATTAATTTTGCCCAGATGTTTGTAACGCATAGAAATATTCATTTCCGACCCCATAAACTATATATATTCTTGATCAGGACGACGAGCTGAGTTCATTTCCGCTTGTCCGTCCGTCCGTCTGTCTGTCCGTCTGTCTGTTTCTACGCGAACTAGTCTCTCAGTTTTAAAGCTATCGAGCTGAAATTTTGCACAGAGTCTTCTTTTTACTGCACGCAACTAATATGTCGGAACCGGCCGGATCGGATAACTATATCATATAGCTGCCATAGGAACGATCTGTCTAAGAACAAGTTCTAGTTAGAAAAACTTTTTTGTTTTCCATCGTAGCGTCACTAATCTTGGTATATGTTATTTTTATATGCTTTTACATAATTCTGAAAAAATTTATCAAAATCGGATGACTATAGCATATAGCTGCTATATAAACGGACGGTCAAAAAACTACTTCTTGTGAGAAAAACTTTTTTGTTTTTTATCGTAGCGTCCCCAATCTTGGTATATATTAGTTTTATATGCTTTCACATAATTTCGAAAAAAATGATCAAAATCGGATGACCATAGCATATAGCTGCCATAGGGAATGATCGGACGGAAAATGTGTTTTACTAAGAAAAGTTTTTTTTTATGGTATCAAATTTTTATTATCAATGATTTAAAATTTTAAATATCTGATATCCTATATATATTTTTCCAGTTAAATCAGTTGGAGTAAAGTTTTTCAAGTGTATTAAAACTTCGGCACAGTCGAAGTTAGCTTTGCCTTCTCGTTTTTTTTGTTTTGTGTCACCCTAAAGTGCCCCTGCCTCCTTTTTAATGCCTATACATTTTTATACACTTGAAAAGTGTATATTAATTTTGCCCAGAAGTTTGTAACGCATAGAAATATTCATTTCCGACCACATAAACTATATATATTCTTGATCAGGACGACGAGCTGAGCTGAATTCCGTCTGTCCGTCCGTCCGTCTGTCCGTCTGTCTGTTTCTACGCGAACTAGTCTCTCAGTTTTAAAGCTATCGAGCTGAAATTTTGCACAGAGTCTTCTTTTTACTGCACGCAACTAATATGTCGGAACCGGCCGGATCGGATGACTATATCATATAGCTGCCATAGGAACGATCGGTCTAAGAACTAGTTCTAGTTAGAACGAGAAGGCAAAGCTAACTTCGACTGTGCCGAAGTTTTAATACACTTGAAAAACTTTACTCCAACTGATTTAACCGGTAAATTATATATAAGATATAGATATCAGATATTCAAAATTTTCAAATCATTGATAATAAAAATTTTATACCATAAAAAAACTTTTCTTAGTAAAAACACGTTTTCCGACCGATCGGTCCTATGGCAGCTATATGCTATAGTCATCCGATTTTGATAAATTTTTGCAAAATTATGTGAAAGCATATAAAACTAATATATACCAAAATTGGGGACGCTACGTCAGAAAACAAAAAAGTTTTTCTCACTAGAACTAGTTTTTTGACCGACCGTTTATATAGCAGCTATATGCTATAGTCATCCGATTTTGATCAATTTTTTTTTAAATGTGTGGAAGCATAAAGAACTAATAAATACCACGATTGGTGACGCTACGATGGAAAACAAAAAAGTTTTTTTACTAGGACTAGTTTTTGCACCGACCGGTTATATGGCAGCTATATGCTATAGTCATCCGATTTTGATACATTTTTTCTGAATTGTGTGGAAGCATATAGAACTAATATATACCACGATTGGTGCCGCTACAATGGAAAACAAAAAAGTTTTTCTCTCTAGAACTAGTTTTTGGACCGATCGTTCCTGTGGCAGCTATATGCTATAGTGATCCTATTTTGATCAATTTTTTCGAAATTATGTGAAAGAATATAAAACTAATATATACCAAGATTGGAGACGCTACGATGGAAAACAAAAAAGTTTTTCTCACTAGAAGTAGTTTTTTGACCGACCGTTTATATGGCAGCTATATGTTATAGTTACCCGATTTTGATAAATTTTTTCGAAATTATGTGAAAGCATATAAAACTAATATATACCAAGATTGGAGACGCTACAATAGAAAACTAAAAAGTTTTTCTCACTAGAAGTAGTTTTTTGACCTACCGTTTGTATGGCAGGTATATGCTATAGTCATCCGATTTTGATCAATTTTTTCCGAATTGTATGGAAACATATAAAACTAATATATACTACGATTGGTGACGCTACGATGGACATCAAAAAAGTTTTTCTCACAAAGACTTATTTTTCGACCGATCGTTCCTATGACAGCTATATGATATAGTCATCCGATCCGGCCGGTTCCGACATATTAGTTGCGTGCAGTAAAAAGAAGATTCAGTGCAAAATTTCAGCTCGATAGCTTTAAAACTGAGTAACTAGTTTGCGTAGAAACAGACAGACAGACAGACAGACAGACGGACAGACGGACAGACGGACAGACGGACGGACGGACAAGCGGAAGTGAACTCAGCTCGTCGTCCTGATCAAGAATATATATAGTTTATGTGGTCGGAAATGAATATTTCTATGCGTTACAAACTTCTGGGCAAAATTAATATACACTTTTCAAGTGTATAAAAACTTTGTTGTTTTCCATCGTAGCGGCACAAATCTTGGTGTATGTTGTTTTATATGCTTCCACATAATTGCAAAAAATTTATCAAATCCGGATGACTATATCATATAGCTGCCATA